>PVLC010028574.1:0-20914 GCA_004027655.1 Graphiurus murinus
TTTTTTTTTTTTTTTGCGGTACTGGGGATTGAACTCAGGGGCATTCTACCTCCGAGCTATACCCCCAGCCCTATTTTTTATTCTTTATTTTGAAACCGAGTCTCACTAAGTTGCAGAGTGCCTCACTAGGTAGCTGAGGCTGGCCGCGAACCCGGATCCTCTGGTCTCAGCCTCCCGAATGCTGGGATTACACGCGTGCGCCACCACGCCCGGCTAAATTCCACATTCTTGATTGCTATAATTTTGTAGAACGTTTTGAAATCAGAAAAGGTAAGCCCTCCAACTTTGTTCTTCAAGATTACTATGGTTATTCTAGTTCCTTTGCATTTCCTTATAGATTTCAGAGCTAATCTATCAATTCTGGAGGAAGAAAAAAAAAAAAAGCACGCTCTATTGGCATTTGAATTGAGATTTCTGATTCTCAGTATCCATGACCATGAATCTCAAGGGGCTCATCATGAAACCAAGCATCATACAGTGTTTCCCTTGTTTACATAGTCTTCCTTTCTCCAACAACTGTTTTACATCTTTTCCGCTCCTCACACTTCCAGCACCTCCTCTGTTCTCACTTTCAAATGAAGACTTTGATTTCATGTCACTGAGAAATGGAACCACTCAGAGAACTTCTGGAGACTCATGACACCATGTCACCTACTTACCAGCCTCCATCTGTAGAGTCCGCTTCCTCTCTGTTGCCATACATGAACTATCTGCGCTCCTTTCTAAGGGTTTCTCCCTGTATTTGCTCACTAAATTCCAGCTTTTCTTTCCTCCTCAGTCTCTCTCTCTCTCTCTCTCTCTCTCTCTTCCTCTCTTAATTGGTGCATTGAAATCATACATCTTTGTTAGGTACAAGGTGGTAAAGGCATACATGCACACATTTCTCATTTAACCCTTCCTCAATTCCCGCCCCACTCCTTCCTCCTCCTTCCTCAAGTTCAGTTTAGTGATTGACTTTGATATGTTTATGAAAGTACATCATGTGCATTAGGGTGCCCCCCCCCCATCACCTTCAGTTAAGTCACCTTCTTTGCTCATCTAAGGTTTCTCCTTCTTCATCTGGAGTCCCTATTATGTCCCACTTTCTCCCTAGCTTCTGCATATTAGGGAGAGCATGTGATTTTTTACTTTTTGTGACTGACTGATCTCACTTAAGATAATGTTTTTCAGTTCCACCCGTTCCCTGCAAATGACGTGATCTTGTTCTTCTTTATGGCTGAGTAAAATTCCATTGTATACATATCCCATAGCTCTGTAATCCATTCATCTGTTGATGGACATCTTGGCTGGATCCACAGTTTGGCAATTGTGAATTGTGCAGCTATAAACATAGATACATATGTATTGGTATGATAGTTTGGTTTCCATTCTTTTGGGCGTGGAAAGTGGTTCAGTATCTCTTTTTCTATTACATCATCAGGTTTTCCCCCCAATATTATACAAAGCTCTTATTTCTCCCTTCTTTAAAAAAAAATCTCTCTATTGAACTCGCTTCAACTACTAGTTACCTCCTCATTCTCATGTTCACAAGGACACAGCTCTGAAACATGCTGGCTTGGTGCCCTGAATGTACGTTTCCATCAAGTTCACATATGCTTCCTCGTGATCTAATGACAGCTAAAAGATAAGTGATCTGCTCCCACCACTCCCATGTATAATGATGGAAAAGGGACTAAATTAGTACATTAAGAATTCCCATTTTAGCTGGGAGTGGTGGCACATGCTTGTAATCCCAATACTTGGGAGGCTGAGACAGGAGGATTCCAGGTTCGTGGCCAGCCTCAATTACTTAATGAGGCCCATTTGTAACTTAGACCCTGTTTCAAATAAAGGATAAAAAAAATAGGGGTGGAGGTGTAGCTCAGAGGAACAATGCTCAGTACCGCAAAAAAACCAAAACAAAACAAAAAACACATTTCAGAAATAGAACTGGGAAAACCCAGTAGCCATTGGCCCATAGTGCCCATCTAACCTGCCACACAGGAAAGGTGAGGATTTGAGGATTCCCAGTCCTTCCTGCTATGGGGTTATTCTCATCTTAGCTGATCTGGAAGCCCCTGGTGCTGCTCTTGGGAAGTTCTCCTTACCCCATCCTCCTCCCTGCACTTATTAGGAAAAAATACACTTACAATGGAATACACAGCTGTCATACCTCTCTTTTTGTTTATGCAATTTGGAGGCCTAGGAATTGCCTGAAGGCGGTGGTTCTCCAACTCAGCTGCACGCAAGACTTACAAAGCATGTTTCCAAGTCACACCTCGATCCTATTAAATCAGAATCCAAAGGAAACTGCTATCAGTAATTTTTTAAACTCCCCAGGTAATTCCACTGTGAAGCCACAGTTAAGAATTACTGCCGTAGGAGCCGAAGAGTCCCAGGATCATCCTGCTGCGCTTGTGGCTTTGTTTCTCAGCACATTTCCCTTAAAACTGTGCATGTCGAGTATATTTTCTAGTCTAAAAATTTCACGTGTGAGTCACTACACCATCACTACACCCACTGATTTTATAAAGAAATGACCTCTAAGCCTAAGAGTTCTTGCTTCTAAATTTCTGGTCATTGTACACTATCAAGTCCCCCGTTCCTTAGCCCAGTAGCCGTTGCATGAGATAATTTGACAGACGGATGTATAAGTCAAAGAGTCCCTGAGACTATGACTACCCTTAGTCATATCTTTTGTGCCTAAGTGCCCAATCTGTTCCTGTTTCCCCTTGTATTTGCTTCAGCTGAAGTTTGGGGGCAAATTGTCCTTATTAACCTGGTCAGGCTTCAAATTAGTGTGACTCTCTAGATCAGAGAAGAATTACACAATTTAGCAAAGCTAATTCTCTCTCTCCACACTCAATTGTCCAACCAGATATCTCTAAGTCAAGGCCTCCTCTCTTGATAAGTTAGGCTAAGTATAGGCAAAGCTGCGATGACAGAGACCCTCCTTTAGCCCCGTCCAAATACAGCCTTCTCCCCTCTTCAACCTGGGAAGCCAGGGTGACTGTGCTACCTGCCATGCTTCCCTAGCCACTAGGACGGGAAAGAGGAAGTAGAGGCGTGTAGCTTCCTTTTTAGGATGTGGCCGGATGTTGCATGCTTCCCTTTGCTTTTATCTCAGTCAGAAGTCATCACGTGACCACCCCAAGCTGCAGGGAGCCTAGGAAATACATTTTCTGACTGGATTGGCCCCATGTATTCCACTGACCCTCAGCAAACTTCTATTATAGGAAATACAGCCCTGATAGGTATGGGAGGAAAATCATTAATCTTCATCATAACTCTCTTGTGGACTTGGCTGAGACCCATAAAAATGAAAGCATCAGCATTCTGAAACTTCCTACCATGTCTCCTAATAGCCCAGAATGTATGTTGGGTCACAGGTAGAGCGGTCACATTGTTGTTAATTATTCTACAATCACCAAATGACTACCTGGAATAATTTATTCTCACTGACTTTTGTCCTACAGCTTGCACAGAGCCAGCTGATATTTTAGCATTTGTTCCCAACAGCAACCCACTTCAAAACATCAAACTCTCTATCAAGAAGGAATGCACCTGGGCACAGTGACACACACCTGTAATCCTAGTCCTTGGGAGGCTGAGACAGAGGGATTGCAGGTTTGAGACTAGCCTCAGCAATTTAGAAAGGCCCTCAGAAACTTAGTGATATCCTGTTTCAAAATAAAAAATAAAATAAGGCTGGGGATTTAGCTTGGAGGTAGAATGCCCCTGGTTCAATCCTCAGTACCACAAAAGAAAAAAAAAAAGGAGTGCGAGCCGGAGCCAGATGTGTTGGCACAAGCCTGTAATCCCAGTACTTAGGAGGCTGAGACAGGAGGATCACAGATTCGGAGCTAGCCTCAGCAATTTAGCAAGACTCTGTTTTAAAATAAATAAATTAGGGATGGGGATGTAGCTTGGAGGTAGAATGTCTTTGCTTCAACTCCCAGTAACACACACACACCACACACACACACACATACACACACACACACACACAGAACAGCAAGTAAAGGAAACCTGGCCAACAATGGCTTAAACAGGGGTTTAATTTTCTATTTAAATAAAAAGTCTAGAGCAGGTGGTTTTAAGTATTGGCTCCAATGATGCAGCCAAGGACCAACTAAAGCTCTTACTTTCTGTTTCACTTTTCTCAACACCTTGGCTTTTTGACTTCACGCTTCCTGGTTACACGATGATTGCTGTGGTTCCAGACATCTATTGTAAAGCATGAAACAGTAGATAGATCAGCACCAGCTGAATCTGTTCCTTACATAAAGAAAGGAAACTATTCCAGAAATGCCTCTGCATAGTTCTCCTTACCTCTTAATGACCAGAACTAAGCCACTTGTTCATCTCTAAACCAATGAAAGGAAAAATGGGATTTTTAAAAACCAATCAGGCTGGGCATGGTGGCACATGCTTGTAATCCCAGCATTTGGGAGGCTGAGACTGGAGGATCCGGGTTCGAGGCCAGCCTTAGCTACATAGTGAGGCACTCTGCAACTTAGTGAGACCCTGTTTCAAAATAAAGAATAAAAAATAGGGCTGGGGGTATAGCTCAGAGGTAGAATGCCCCTGAGTTCAATCCCCAGTACTACAAAAAAACAAACAAAAAAACCAATCAGGCTGGGCGTGGTAGCGCACGCTTGTAATTCCAGCATTTGGGAGGCTAAGACCGGAGGATCCGGGTTCACGGCCAGCCTCAGCTACGTAGTGAGGCCCTTTGCAACTTAGTGAGACCCTGTTTCAAAATAAAGAATAAAAAATAGGGCTGGGGGTATAGCTCAGAGGTAGAATGCCCCTGAGTTCAATCCCCAGTACTGCAAAACAAAACAAACAAACAAAACCAATCAGGATTAATCCACTAGGTATAGAATATGGAAGATTCCCTTTAGCCTGGGGGAGGGGACCTTTGACTATTGTGTAAGTAAGAAAAAGAGGGAGGAAGGGAGTGAAGATGTGGTTGTTGAGTGAGCAAAAATATTAAAGGCCATATAGACAAAGACTGTCTACCTACATATGTGTGCGAGTGTGTGTGTTGTATGATTGTGTAAGCATGCGGCAAGTATGAACATATATATACTCAGTTGTTGGCATGTTGTTGTGTTACAGCACATCAGGGAAAGGGGCACTAGTGCATTTGAAGGCAGGAGGAGAGAGAGCAAAACTGGAAAAAAAATGTGCCCTAAAAGTGTGGATCACCTTGATGCATTGATATACATGTATACATTTTGTACATATGTCAATATCTAAATCAACTAGATGATTGAAAGGGACCCCAGCACCATGCAAAGTAAAGGTGGGCACAGTCTCAGCCCCTGCAAGTCAGCAAAGCAAAGCAAAAAAGATAAGTGAATAAATAAATAGCTCTACAAGGAGCCACAGCAGACGCCCCATGAAAACAAGTGCACACAGCCCCTTGGAATCTGCAGGGCGTTGATGCCAGTAACTGCCAAGGGCACCCAAATCCGAGGATGCTCAAGTTCCTTATATGAAACGGTGGATAGCATCTGCATATAGCCTACAAACCTCCTCCCTCCCATATACTTTAAATCACCTCTAGATTACTTGTAACATCGACTGTAATGTCAATACAACACAGTTGCTCTACTGAATTGCTTATGGAATACTAAGGAAAAAAATCTGTACATGTTTTGTACAGATATGATTTTTTGGAATATTTTTGATGCACGGTTGGTTGAATCTTTGGCCATGGAGGTCTAACTGTAAATATAAACAATTCTATAGGCAGCCAAAATGAGTGTCTCATTGTCCACACATTATAAGCCATGCCTGCCCGGCTTACTTACTCCTAGGATAATTATCGGACAATTCCAACACTTTGAGTGTTGTTGTCTAAGTGTAAGCACATTAAAAGTAGCAAAATAGCAGAGGAGGCCACTAGAGATAGGCAAACTGATAGCAACAGGAGGTGACTGCTCACAGGCTGACACTGAGCAGGGAGACAGGGAAATCTACAGAAAGCAGATACACAACTCACAGAGACCAAGTTGTCAGGACCAATAGTTTGAGGAACACTAGTTCTGGGCTCCTCTGAACTCTCAGTGGCACAAATTTACTGCAAGTCACAGCACAGCTGCTAAAATGTCAGACTCCAGTTAACATGGAACATGAAACTAGGTGCCACATTCTTTAAGAACGCAAGATAATGCCAGACACCAAGTCGCGTGAATGCAATCCCAGTACTTGGGAGGCTGAGATAGGAGGAGTGCCGGTTCAAGGCCAGCAGCACATGGTAACTTAGTGAGACCCTACTTCAAAATAAAAAAAAATAAATAAAACAGGGCTGGGGGTGTAGCTCAGAGGCAGAATGCCCCTCGGTTTAATCCCTAGTACCAATAAATAAGTAAAGAAAAATAAAGAAAGCAAGGCAGTAGTAGGAGTAGACAATGTCTACTCCTTTTTGAGAAAAGAACTATGCTCCGTGACATATCACCCCTGTGACTTTAAGGCAAAACTGTCATCTCTCTGCTGGCTGCCTGCCTCATGTTTGAGTAAAGATGTCAATTTGTCAGTGGCTACAAAAATATATGCCAGGGAAATCATTGAGATTTTCAAGGGAAATGTCTGAGAAGGTGTTTCTCTTCCTGACTGTGAGATAATAAAAGTAGCCAGGGTACCAAGACAGAGGGTGTTGGGTATAAAGCGATGGATAATGAGAAGGGTATGTCGAAAGTCGTGGCTGGTCTTGGCTCCCAGCCTTTGTTATTTAGGGAGAGAGTCAGTGCAGGGTCACCAAGGTTTGGGCCAAATCTGGACACAGCTGGTTTCCAGAAATAAGGTTTTACTGGGATACGGTCATGCCAACTCATTTGTATATTGTCTGTGGCTACGTTTAAGCTGCAGTAGCTGAGTTGAGTAGTAACTTCAAAGACCCAGAGCCCATGATGTCTAAAATATCAGCTTCTTGACTCTTCAGAAAAAGTTTGCTGACTCCCTTTCTGGCTGCATGCAGATGACTGCAGGGGTGACTGGGAGAGTTTTGACACTGCGTCTCTAGTCTTTGGGAGATATAGCTCAGTAGCCAAGGAGGTAGCCACAGACGGGGATCTGAGTCCTCTGTAGGAGAGCCAGACTAAAAGAGGAGTCCCTAGAAGGGCTCCCCTTCACTATTTTGCTACTTTTTTGTGTGTATAGTACTGGGGATTGAACCCAGGGGCATTTTACCTCTGAACTACACCCCCAGCCCTATTTTTAATTCTTTATTTTGAAACAGAGTCTCACTAAGTTTCGGAGGACCTCACTAAGTAGCTGAGGCTAGCCCCCAACCTGCAATCCTCCTGTCTCAGCCTCCCGAGTACTGAGACTACAAGTGTGCACCACCACACCCAGCTCTTGCTACATTTTTATGTGGTACTAGGGACTGAACCCAGTGGTCTTCTACCTCCAAATTACACCTACAACCCTTTTTATTTATGATTATATTATTATTATTATTATTATTATTATTATTATTATTATTATTATTTGCAGTACTGGGGATTGAACTCAGGGGCATTCTACCTCCGAGCTATACCCCCAGCCCTATTTTTTATTCTTTTTTGAAACCAAGTCTCACTAAGTTGCTGAGTGCTTCACTAGGTAGCTGAGGCTGGCCGCGAACCTGGATCCTCTGGTCTCAGCCTCCCGAATGCTGGGATTACAAGCGTGCGCCACCATGCCCGGCTTATTTATTATTTTGAATCAGGGTCTCACTACTTTGCTGAGGCTGGCCTCAAATCTGCAATCCTTCTGCCACAACCTCCTAAGTACTGGCATTACAGGCATGCATCACTGCATCTAGCACTATTTTGGTACTTTTAATAAGACGCAAAGTATTTATTTATTTATTTATTGATTGATTGATTGATTGATTGATTGATTGTAGTGGGGACTGAACCCAGGGGCATTCTACTTCTGAGCTACACCCCCAGTCCTATTTTTTTTTTTTTTTTAATTTTGAAACAGAGTCTCACTAAGTTGTGGAGAGTCTCGCTAAGTTGCTGAGGCTGGCCACAAACCTATGAGTCTCCTGTCTCAGCCTCCCAGGTACTGGGATTACAGGCGTGCACCACCACGCCTGGCTAACTCAAGGTTTTAGAATGGTCTACTATGGCAGCAGAACCAGTGCTCCGACACTGGGATCCAGGGAAGTGGTGACCCTGAGTGCCTGCCAAGGGCCACTCGGGACTGAGCGGGAAGGAGGCACGGTGATGTGGTTCCTTTGGTCCTGTCGAGTAGCAGACTGGGGTCTCAGCGCACAGAGGCTAGTGAGAACCACTGATGCCCAGTGAGAAGAGCAGGAATTGCAAGAGACTCCCAGAACAGGTGCATGCTTTGTAGTCCCAGGAAGAGGGGATGGAGTGGGGGAAAGGATCCCGAAAGAATCTCTGCAGAACTGACGAGCGCCCACCCAGAGGGCGAGTGCACTCTCACCATCTGCAGCCCGGGCTCAGCATGGGGCCACTGCCCAAGTCAGAGCCCAGGAGACCCTTTTCTGCCCTGCCCCTCACTCCTGCTCATCCATGCTCCATGGTGGGACCACACCGAAACTGGCAAGTGGAGGAGACTTGAGCAGAGGAGCCAGAGAGCCATGCCAACTTTCCCATTCACTTTCCCCAAAAAGTTGAAGAAGGGAGAAGATTTAACACTGTCAAGTTTAGCTTCTCTCCTCCTCCTCTTTCTCCTCCTCCTCCTCCTCCTCCTCCTCCTCCTCCTCCTTCTTCTTCTTCTTCTTCTGGTACTTGGGAGTCTACTCCAAGCAACAACTCCAGACCTTTATTATTATTATTATTAAATTTCCTGAAACAAGATCTCACTAAGTTGCTGAGGGCCTCATTAAAGTTGCTGAGGCTGGCCTCGAACTTGTGATCCTCCTGTCTTAGCCTCCCAAGCATGGGATTAAGGCATGCATCACCACGCCTGGCTATGGCATTCTCACACTCTCACCACTAAATTGAAACTGTGACTTAACACGGCTCCTTTCTTCCCTGGGCATGAGCAGAAATGCAATGGGAGCTGTTGGCGTGTCATCCAGGCTCATGGGAAGACTGTCCACTGAGGAGAACCTCAGGGGGCGCCGGGTGGGGCGGGGGACATGCAGAAGTAGGTTTTGTTTGTGACACAGTTCATGCTTTTCGGTGTACTGGATCCAATAACTGATATTTGTTAAGCGCCTCAATGTGCCAGACACCACGCAACCAAGTGCTTTTTGTGCATGAGAGCATCAAGCCTCCCAACAAGCTCCTACTAACGGGAAACTGAGGCAAAGGAAAGCTAAGCAGTGGTCCAGAGCCTCACAGCCAGTAAGCGGTGGAGATGGGAGCCAAACCCAGAGCCTGAGTGCTCAATCAGTACAGGAATCCCTCGGCGCTTGCAGGGGAAGGGTTCCAGGATCCCCCTGGAGACCCAAATCTGTGGGTGCTCAAGTCCCTTGTTTAAAATAGCACAGTATGTGCATATAACCTATGTCTCTAGATCGCTTATCATATCTACTGTGATTGAAATGCTATGTAAATAGGTGTAATATTATACAGTTTAGGGAATAAGGACTAAGAAAAAAGTCTGTACATGTTCAGTACAGATACTATTTATTTCTTTCTTTTCTGTGGTACGGGGGATTGAACCCAGGGGCATTCTACCTCCAAGTATACTCCCAGCCCTCTTTTATTTTTTTAAATTTGGAAACAGGGTCTCACTAAGTTGCTGAGGCTGGCCTCAAACCTCTGATCCTCCTGTCTCAGCCTCCCAAGTACTAGAATTACAGGCATGCACCATCATGCTGATTAACAAACCCTTAGAGAACCTGCCCTCAGTTGCTGTGCCGTATGAAAGCATATGGGTTAATCGCGGAGAGATCTCAAGTTCCCTAGAATTCTGGGTTGTCTGCTTTGTTTCTCCTTATCACATTCCAGCTATCTAGACACCTTTCGGGTTCTGTTGGATCAGCCGGATCACAGAGTGCTAGGTGGAGACTTGCTTGTGTCACCGGGACCAGCTCTATGTATTTGTTCTTGTCACGTGAAGCCACCTGGAACAGCAGATGGGACCGACTGGATTTATGAGAACACACTGTCATTCCTCAACACCCATTTGGTTTTCTTCTCTAGCCAAACCAGAGTTCAATGGGAACATGATAGCAATGGTCACCTCCGGATCCCTCAGGTCCCTTGTCTTGGCTAGTCTCCTGGGGATATGGTGTCACCCATGATGTATCATTTTATATGTGAAGAGCTCCTTGAGTTTACACTTGGCCATTCCTATCATTGTGACCCTCACTCCATGGAGAGCCAATGTGGGGATTTGTTGTCTGTTGTGTGAATGTGCTCCACTTATATTCCTAGGAATTGGAGAAATAATCACAGATTTGGGAGTCTTTTCAAGCCTAGTGAAGACAAACTTAAGTCAAAACTCAATTTATGGCCAGGTATTTGGGAAGCTCAGACAGTACGATTGCACGTTCAAGGACAGCCTCCACAAATAGTGAGACTCTCAGCAACCTAGTAAGACCCTGTTGCAAAACAAAAAATAAATAGGACTGGGGATGTAGCTTAGAGGTAGAATGCCACTGGGTGCATTCCCCAGTACCACACAGACAAAAACTCAGTTTATTTCCTTACTTGCCATAAGTCTCTTCTCTGACTGGTTAAAACTCTGATATTATTAGCATAAGTAATGGACCCAATTTCTAATAATCCTCTAAAGATCTAAGTATTTCTCTTTCTCTAGTAAACATTCACCCTGTTGAATGGAGATAACTATTTTGGAAGAAGATCAAGATGAGGATTTACAATATCTTTTTGTCAGAGCATTCTACCTTTGAGCTATACCCGTATCCCTATTTTATTTTTTTATTTTGAAAGAGGGTGTCACTGAGTTGCTGAGGACCTTGATAAGTCGCTAAGTTGCTAAGGCTGGCTGTGAACCTGTGATCCTCCTGTCTCAGTCTCTCAAGTACTGGGATTTCAGGTGTATGCCACTATGCCTGGCTTCTCTTTGTGATTTTATTGTAGCATTCTTTGCTCAGGAAGCTCTGGGTCTGGATCTTGTTAAGGTTTGGAGATTGAGAATCTCTATTCCAGTGGCTCAGTCCATGCCTTTGTGTATCAGACCAGAGTGGGCTCCTTAATGATTTTTTTAGTTCTAGAAACTCCATGGTCAACTAGCTATGATGAAAGCCTCTTGCTAGATAGACCATTCTGATTCTATTCTGGCCCTATTTTGGATCACTTGTGACTTACTCTCTGGGGTTTGAGGGCAGTGATGGTGGTCAAGTCTACACCCTAGCTTCAAGAGAGCCTGGGGGTGGGGTGGTCATAAATCTGGCATATTCCCTTTCAATCATGGGAAGCAGAGTTTGCCTTCTACCAGGATTTATATTCTGGGGAAATAAATTCAGATTTTTATTCCAAACATCAGGAAGGAGGTTTCAAGGCTGTTTAGCCAAAACCAATGACCAATGCTTTATCTTAATCCAGTCGATCCTCTTCTATGGTTTAATATTCACAAGGCTTAGAAGATTAATCCCGTCTCCATAAATAAAGGCAGCCCCTGCTTTATTCAAGAGAAGTTTAATGAAACAATCTCTTTAGTTGCTAGTGATTAGTTCAGATAATCAGACTGTTAAAGTTAGATATAAAATGTCCCCTAAAGAGCTCATTTATTAATATTTAGGGTTGGTATGATTGAGTCATGAGGGCTGTAATCCAGCAGCAGATGAATCCATTGGAATGGATTTACCTGGGTGGTACCTGGTAGGCCCATAGGGTGTGGCTGGAGGAAGTGGTCCCTGGGGGTGCGGCCTTGGAGAGTACACACACACACACACACACACACACACACACACACACACACACTTTCCTCCTCCCCTGCGTCCTCCCGTTCTCTTGCTTCCAGCTTCCATGATGTGAGGAGTGCAGCCCACGTGCTCTCCTTTCCTGCTGCCATGTCCCGAGATCTGTGGTCCCCGGCCTCACATGGACTGAACTTGAAACCGTAAGAAAAGAAACCTTCTTTCCTTTAAGTTATATGGACAATCTTTTAGATCATAGCTGCAAGAATGCTGACAGATATACGGACCTATTAGTGAATAGCCTTCCTCTGAGCTCGTGGATTGCTTCAGAGCTACCCATCTGATACATCGGGTCTAAAGAGATGCAACACTTTTGAATATTCTGGGGGAATGTCTCTCATGTTCTAGAGAACTAGAGAAAGATAACAGGAGTATCTTCTGTGTGAGAGACCTGCAATCATCTTGATGCCGTTCTGAGGATGAAGTTGCCGTGGATGGTGGGCAGAGCTGGGATTGCTAGCCACACTGGACTGAACCTGCTGGATTAAACCAACCCTGAATAAACTCTTATAAACCAGATGTGGTAGTTGCTGCCTGCAATTCCAGTACTTGGGAAGCTGAGACAGGAGGATGAAGGTTCAAGGTCAGCCTTAGCAATTTAGCAAGACTCTTAGCAACCTAATGAGGCCCTGTTTCAAAATAAAAGATAAAATAGGGCTGGGAGTGTGACTCAGAGGTGGAACCCCCTGGGTTCAATCCCTAGTACCATAGAACAACAATATCAACAACAACAACAACAACCAGCCTGATGGCACACACCTGTAATTCCAGTACTTAGGAGGCTGAGACAGGATGATTGCAGGCTCAAGACTAGTCTCAGCAATTTACTAAGACTTTCAGGAACCTAGGGAGACCCTGTTTCAAAACCAAAAAAATAAAAACTGGCTGGGGGTATAGCATGGAGACAGGATGCTCCTGTGTTCAACCCTCAGTACTCCAAACAAAACAAACCCTTCTTATTTTCCCCCATTTCCTTGTGAATTTCTTCCACTTGGAGAAGTGAGGACTGAGGAGAAATTATTACCCACTAACAGCTTGAAATATTTATCATCCAGCTTTTTGCAGAAATAGTTTGCAGACCCCTGCTTAAGATACATATATTTTAAGCCGGGCGTGGTGGCACACGCTTGTAATCCCAGCATTTGGGAGACTGAGACCAGAGGATCCGGATTCGTGGCCAGCCTCAGCTACTTAGTGAGGCACTCCACAACTTAGTGAGACCCTGTTTCAAAATAAAGAATAAAAAATAGGGCTGGGGTATAGCTCAGGGGTAGAATGCCCCTGAGTTCAATCCCCAGTACCACCACCAAAAAAAAAAAAAAAAAAGATACATATATTTTAGTGATATAGTTGGAGTTTTAAGGTCTTCAACAGAAAGTAAATACTGTGCTTTTTAAATTCAGAGAAGAAGATAACTATTTCCTTTCTTGTTCCTGCTGAATAACAAAAGATAAATATAAATGATCCTTACAAAACTCCCCACCTATCTTAACTACATCACACATAAGGGGCAATTATTATTGTTATTAATAGAGTATTATTTTATCAACTATAGATCATTATTACCCAGTCCATGCCTACCAAGAAATTGTGGATTCGCCTCTTTTGTATTTGAAAAGGCTCATTTCCCTCCTCAAACATGACCTCAGATCTGAGACTCTCCCTGGACACAAAAAGGCTGACTTATGTTCCCCTGGGGTCAGATCAAAGCCACTTGGGGTCTAGGTGTTGTGCCTCACCACCCCCTACCTCACACATACTTCCTGGAGACTAGTGTCCACGTTTGCGCCTGGGTTCTACCAGGCAGCTTTCCGCTTCTTCAGGACCGCAGATCACCCGCTTGCTTTGGTCATTCCTCTTCTAAATCTGTGCCTGGAAGAAAATCAAAGAGGAGAGTCAGGAAGAATCTCTCCCCTGGGAAGATAGTTGGGGGCACATGCCCAGAGCCCGCTGCACAAACACAATGAATTCAAATGCCTGGCGCGGGGCTGGATCACTCTGTATTTTTAATGTTCTGATACTTTATGATTTAAAACGATCTATTAGACAGTGGCTGCTACCGAGCTATGGCACATCTAGTTCTTGCAGTGAATTGCTTTCCCCAGGGCCCCTGTCCGTACCCATCATTTTAGGCAATTCATCTTTAAAGCTTCCTGAAATTACCCTAGGAGTCTCTGTAATTCTTGCCACTCTAAGAATCTGTCTCCCCTAGACATAATTCCTACCATTGTACAAGGCAATGACATCTGTTCATAAATCTGTAATGTATGTTACTATTCGGATTGACAGGTTTTATACTTATTATCTCTGACATTTTCATTGACTTTTTGTGCAAAGTGACATTACTGGTATCCCATCTTGGCTAGGATTTAATACCCGATATTTTCTTTATCTACTTATCAGAACTGTTCAGAATTCCCCTCTTTTCCCTCCCCTCCCCTTACACACAAAAATACATTAAACGGTTTTTCTTTTTAATTTATTTCCTTGAATTTTTCTCTGATAATCACTTTAGAGATGTTATCACCTAAATAGCTGTCCCAATCCCTTTCTGCGTCTCGATTTATTGAGATAGTTCTTGGGCCTTTTAGTACCAAGTCTTTAAGGAAATGTCCAAGTATATTGCTAATGGAAAAGGATCATTGTTTTATTAATTCATTATAAACATGTGATTTTCCTATTAGAAACATTATAAATGGTTTCTAAGATGTTTCTATTTAAGGGTTAATATAAAAGGAAGTTAGAATTTTACACTATTAATTTACAAGAGACTGTGATATATTTTCAGTAGCTTTTAGAGCATTAGTCTTCAATTTCTATGACAAATCATTAAACTTGAAATGTTAATTTATTTCCTAGTCCAAAGGCAGAGGAGACATGGATCTGAAGGGTAGCCTCCCCCCTTTGTGGAGTTTGCAATTTCAGCTGAGAGTCTGATAAATTGAAAAAACTGTAGTAGGACATGGTATGCACACCTGTATTCCTAGTACTTTGGAGGCCAAGACAGGAAGATCGCAGGTTAAAGGCCAGTCTAGATAACTTAGTGAGACCCTGTTTGAAAAAAAAAAAAAAGGGCTGGTGTGTAGCTCAGTGATAGAATACCAAGGGTTCAATCCTCAGTACCACAAAATAAATAAATACATAAATAAATAAAAAAATTGCAATGTGTGACATGCTAAGGGAACTTTATTCTGGGTGCTGGTGTCATCAAGGAGGGCTTCATGGAAGAGATGGAAGAAGTGAGCAAGGTCTTAAATTCCAGTACTTGGAAGGCTGAAATGGGAGGATCACAGTTTAGAGGCCAGTCTCTGCAACTTAGCAAGACCTGTGACCTGTTTCAACATTAAAAAAAAAAAAAAAAAAAAAAAAGAAAGGGCTGGGGCAAGCTCAAAGGTAGAATGCCTCTGGGCTAAATCCTCAGTACCAACCCAAACCAATCAAAACAACAACAACAAAGGCTACAAAACCCCTTAGGCTGTAAGGGAATGTGCTTGAGTGAGACCCTAGTCAGTCACGACTTCCAAGTTTATCTTGAATAAACCTGTCTCTGCTGTTGAAAAAAAACAAACCAGCCGGGCGTGGTGGCGCATGCATTCGGGAGGCTGAGACCTGAGGATCCGGGTTCGTGGCCAGCCTCAGCTCCCTAGTGAGGCACTCCGCAACTTAGTGAGACTCAGTTTCAAAATAAAGAATAAAAAATAGGGCTGGGAGTGTAGCTTGGAGGTAGAATGCCCCTGAGTTCAATCCCCAGTACCACAAAAAAAAAAAAAAAAAAAAAAAAAAAAAAAAAAAAAAAAAAAAAAAAAAAAAAAAAAAAAAAAAAAAAAAAAAAAAAGAAAGAAAGAAAAAAGAAACCAAACTAAACAACCCCAAACAAAACCAAAAAACACCAAACGAAACACAGCTACTCCTGTATGACCCCTACCTAGGTTCCTGACGGGCAACGAGAGTTATCTCTGGTTTTCTTTTTTGGTTCTACTGAGGAAGACCCTAATTTAGTGCTCAGGTAGACTGCAGGAAATGAGCCGAGGAGAACACTGCTTCCTTTATTTCTGTGGGTTAAGTCTAATTTTAGGAAGTAGCATAACAGATAAAAACAGATGGTTCTAAGCAGGTGTGTGTGTGTGTGTGTGTGTGTGTGTGTGTGTGTGTGTGTGTGTGTGTGTGTTGACTTTTCTCTCTTCCTGGCCTCAAGCAAAATGAAAAAGCAAAACAAAAAACAACAGAGTGAGCAAATTAATGCTATCTTCTTTTAGGATTACTATTTTTATATCCAGCATGCACACATGGCAGGTTGGTCCCTTCTTTCACCTCCCAAACCAGGGTGTTAGCTTAAACACTCAATAACATAGAGGCCAGGAGCAGAGAGACTGGAGCCAGGCTGCTTGGTCTGGATCCTGGTACCACCCCTCACTGGCTTTAAACACTGGGTGAGTTACTCAGTATGGGTGTCTCTGCTTTCTCACCTGTACAACGGGGGATAACAATAACAGCGTCAACTTCTCAAGGAGTTTTCATAAGGAGTAAGCGAGGTAACATCTATAGGTGCTAAGAAGAGTCCCTGGCACGCTGCAGGTGCGACCTGAATGGCAGGTAGCTTTGTCTAGCTGGCAGCACCTCGGCATGGATGCTCAGAGCACTGAGAACGTAGATCTCTTCAGCCCTCTTATTCACTGTTCAGTATTTCCTCTTACCCTCCCCCGCCCCCCCACATGGCTCCTGAGACTCCCAGCTTCACTGGTTTGGAGGGAAAGTGACCTGTGGAATATTCGTCCTGGCAGCAGAGGGTGGGTTGCATGATAAGTGAGGATGTCTGACCTTGAGGAAGTAAGAATCAGAAAGCCTGGGGTCAGTACTTGGCAGGCTGCAACAGGAGGATCGCAGGTTCAAGGCCACCCTTAAGCAAGTAGTGAGACTCTCAGTGACCTAGTAAGACTCTAATTGGCATATTCATCAAAATTAAAACTAAAACAAAAAAGATCTGAGGGGGTAGCTCGGAGGTAGAATGCCCCTGGGTGCAATTCCTAGTATCACCAAAAACAAAAAAAACAAAAAACAAAAAACCTGGGTCAGTTCCTTCATTGTTGCTTACCAGTACTGTATCTTTAAGGAAATCTAAAAGCCTGGGATCCTCAGTTTCCCCATACTTTGAGATGATAATCATTGTCCTCTGTTTCAGTCGGCATTCTCATGGCAGTGACCCAAAATACACGATGACCGCAACTCAGAGGAAGGAAGACTTCTTTGCTCATGGTTCTGGAGATTTCAGTCCATGTTAGACCAGCTTCCAAGCAGGAGCCAGGGCTGCAGGTCCTTAGAGGATGCTGGCGGGCAGCAGAGAGGAGAAGAAAGCTTGTTATCAGCTCAGCATCGCAGGGGAGAGAGAAGAGCTGAAAGCTGCAGCCCCCTGCCCCGGTCACGCCACAGGGACCCCTTCCCTCCACCATGGCTGCCTTGTCTACTGCACGAGGTCTGGGGATGTTCTAAATCCAAGCCATAACATCCTCATCTCACTCGATCATTGTGAGGGTCACGGGAGATATTGTGCATAGAAACCTTCTGTAAATTACGAAGTGCAAAGAGATATGTAGGATTGTTCATTAACCCAAAGACTTACCAATGAATAATGTTGGTTTTTCTAGGTCGTAATGTTCTTGCAGCACAATAGGAATCTTGCCTTATTGTTGGACTTTTTTTCCTTCTTAAAAAAGTTAATTTTTTTTTCATAGTGGAAATTGAACCCAAGGGCATTCTATCTCCAACCTATATCCCCAGCCCTCTTTAGTTTTTATTTTGAAGCAGGGTCTTACTAAGTTGCTGAGGCTAGTGTTGAACCAGTGATCCTCTTGTCTCAGCCTCCCAAGTACTAGGATTACAGACATGTGCCACCACTCCCAGTTGAAAAAATTAATTTTTAATTGACACATAAGCCTATATACTTATGGGGTATAATATGATATTCGTTCTGTGTCTATAGTTGATAGTATTCAGATCAGGGTAATTGATATACCCATCACCTCAAACATTTATCATTTCTTTGTATTGGGAAGATTCAAAATCTTCTCTATTAGCAATTTTGAAATCTACAATTAATTGATGTCAACCATAGTTACCCTACTGTATTAAGGAGCATTAGAAATTATTTCTCCAACAAAAATGAATCCTTGTTCCCCCTTCCTCCTTTATTCATGATTCTTATGGGAGGGATTTGTAATATTCATGTAATATTCAAACCATGAAATAATGCTTACTTAGGTTACTAATGCGTTTATTAATTTAAGACATTTTATTTCATGTTTTGCTATCATTAATGGATATTGTAGCGTGTGTGTGTGTGTGTGTGTGTGTGTGTGTGTGTGAGAGAGAGAGAGAGAGAGAGAGAGAGAGAGGTATTGAACCCAGGGACACCAGGGACAGTCTACCACTAACCATTCTTCCTACACCCCCAACCTTATTTTATTTTTTGTTTTGAATCAGGGTCTTGCTAAATTATCAAGGCTGGCCTTGAACCTTGAACCTGCCATCCTCCTGTCTCAGCCTCCCAAGTACTGGGATTACAGATGTTGTATTTTAACAAATACCTCTAAACTATCTGTTAATACAATCATGTAGTTTTTCTACTTCCATTTCTTTAGTAGGTGCTTAATATTAAAACATCTTTAACTCCTACAATGACTTCTGTATTATCATTATTTTAATATACTGCTGAATATAAAGTTCTACATTTGTGTGTGTGTATATATATGTGGTATATAAATATGGTACACACACACACACACACACACATATATTGTGTGTGGGGGGAGATCAATAGATATAGCTAGGTTTCCATTATTAGTGTCATATTGATCCTGTGAACTGAGAAGATGAGCTAGATAGCCTTCCCATCTTTTCCTAGGCTCTGAGAGAGTTTATTTAGACTTACTTATTTTCTAAAATCTGGTAGAATTTCCTGGAAAAGCCTTCTGGACTTGATGCCTATTTTAGGGATAGATCTTTGAGTATCTCTTCTTCTTCTTCTTCTTCTTTTTTTTTTTTGTTATCATTGTGATTCTACTGAACTTTCCTACTTTTCTCTGAAGGAACCTTCAGAATTAATATTTTCCTAGGGAAACAGCTCCTTCCTCTAGAAGTATCTGCTGTTAAGGTCAACACTCACAGCTTCTGAGTCATGATTTTGTCTCTGTTCTTTTTTCTTGACAGGTATGACAAAGGTTTGCCTTTCCATTAGTGCTTTCCAAGAACCAGCTTAGTCCCTCAATCTATTGGCTTTTTGCTTTCTATTTTTATTAATAATTACTCTTTCTTTTCTTTTTTTGATGGTACTGGGGATTGAACCACAGAGGTATTCTACCTCTGAACTATACCCCAGCCATTTTTATTTATTATTTTGAAACAGGGGCTCATTAAGTTGCTGAGGGCCTCACTAGGTTGTTGAGGCTGACCTTGAGCCTGTGATCCTATGACCTCAGCCTCCATGTACTGGGATTACAGGCTTGTGTCACCACCCCTGGCTTATTCTTATCTTTCTTAATTCCTTCCTTCAACTTTCTTCAGAGTTATTTTGTTTTCATCTTCCTTCTAGCTTAGATGATTCATTAATTTTCAACCTTTCCGATTTCTTACCACATGCACATAAAGCTGAATATTTTCTCTCCAAACATTGCCTTTGTGTATCCCATGGGATTTGATAAACATATATTACTCTTCAGTTCTAAGCAGCTTATAACTTGTTTTTATTTCCTTTCAAACCTAAGTTTTATTTAGTAGAGTGTTTAAAAATATCCAAGAGGATAGATTTTTTTGTTGTTGTTTATGTATCTTTCATGATTTTCTAATTTTATTCCAATATAGTTCATAAATATGTGCTGTCAGAGTTTTACTTTGGGGGCTTGGTTGTGATTTTCTCTGTGGCCTAATCCATTCGGAAAATGTCTCCTGGAGTTTGAAAACAGCATGCAATCTCTTTTGGGAAAAAAGCTCATTTTTCCTCCATGTATCCATTAGATTATAAACATTAATGTTCTTTTTTTTTTTTTTTTTTTTTGGCGGTACTGGGGATTGAACTCAGGGGCATTCTACCTCCGAGCTATACCCCCAGCCCCATTTTTTATTCTTTATTTTGAAACCGAGTCTCACTAAGTTGCAGAGTGCCTCACTAGGTAGTTGAGGCTGGCCGCGAACCCGGATCCTCCGGTCTCAGCCTCCCGAATGCTGGGATTACAAGCGTGCGCCACCACGCCCGGCTAACATTAATGTTCTTAGTCAGGACTTCTTGAGCCTTATTCAGTTTTGTAATATTTGACCAGCCAGTTTCTGAGTGACGCATTTAATCTCGCCCATTATGAGGACTTGTCAGCATCTCCATCAGGGTTTGCCTTATGTGTTTTGAGACTAAAGTTTTAGATGCATAAAGGTTTATGACTGAGCGAGGTGTGGTGCTATATACCCGCAACCCCAATACCTGGGAAGCTAAGACAGGAGGATCGCAGGTTCCAGGCCAGCCTTAACAATGCAGGGATACCCTCAGCTACTTAGTGAGACCCTGTTTCAAAATAAAAATTAAAAAGGAGCTGGGATGTAGCTCAGAGGTGGAATGTCCCTGGGTTCAATCCCCACTTGTATCAGGGGGAAAAAAAGGTGGATTATAATTTTAATTATGATATGGTTCTCTTAGGGCTTTTCATTTTGAATTATACTTTGTGGGAAATGAACATTGTGAATATATACCTACCACGTGTTTCCCTCTCCCATTTCCATCTATTTCCAGCTTCCTGTGTCATTTTTATTAGGTGTTATAATTAGTGGTTGGTCTTCTATTTAGTTGTGGTAGATGTGGCCACTTGGCCACCAAAAATTCGTGATCCCCTCCTCTGCCCCACTGATGGAAAGTGGCGGCCCTGTCAGGGGTCATTCTCCAATCATCACACTCAGGTCCACCTGTGCGAGTGGCTCTCAGCCACAGAATGTGAGCAGCTGTGATGGGAACTAAGGACTTGATTGTCCGTCCCTCCCTCCCTTCCTTCCTTCCTTCCTTCCTTCCTTCCTTCCTTCCTTCCTTCCTTCTCTTCT
>PVLC010028575.1:0-20913 GCA_004027655.1 Graphiurus murinus
GGGGATTGAACTCAGGGGCATTCTACCTCCGATCTATATCCCCAGCCCTATTTTTTAATTCTTTATTTTGAAACCGGGTCTCACTAAGTTGCAGAGTGCCTCACTAGGTAGCTGAGGCTGGCCTCGAACCCGGATCCTCCGGTCTCAGCCTCCCGAATGCTGGGATTACAAGCGTGCGCCACCACACCCGGCTTGATTTTATTTTTTTTAATTTTTTATTGAACCCAAGTGCATTCTACCTCTGAGCTATATCCCCAGCCTTATTTTTCATTCTTTATTTTGAAACCGGGTCTCACTAAGTTGCAGAGGGCCTCATTACCTTGCTGAGGCTGGCCTTGAACCTGCAATCCTCCTGTCTCTGCCTCCCAAGTACTGGGATTACGGGTGTGCACCACCACACCTGGCTGGCCTGTCTTCTCTTCTTGTCTCTGATCCTCCTTGGACCCTGGTAGCAGGACACCTCCAAGCCCTGGCTTCAGTTTCTACCCAATCCTGACGGCCCTAAGTGGCTTCAGCTGACCTTTCCCATGCTCGCATCTGTGTAGTCCCTGGAATGTCCCCAGGTTGACCCCAGGGCCCTGGGAGTCGGGATCTGCAAGTGGTGGGTGCAAGTTCCCACGGGCAAGGGTGTGAATATTTCTGGTTCGTAGCCCATTCACCAGCAGTGCTGGGGTGGGGTCTCGGGTAGCCCCACTCCTCAGGTGGGGTCTCCTTTCGAGGCTGGGGCGCTCAGTGAGGTTTCTCTGCCCAGTAGGTTTGGACACCCAGCCTGTGCTGCCTCTAGGACTTGGTGGCTTTGCAGCTCCTGGGAGTCTTCTCTGCACTCCTCTGGGGTTCTTGAGGCCCCAGGCCATGGGTGGGCTCCTCCTGCCGCAGGGGCAGGTGTGGGGTCTCCCCGAAGGCTGCTGTCTGTCTGTCTCTCGCAGCTGCCTCTCTTCACTTGGTCTAAAATGTGTCCCCGGGCAGGAGAGAGGACCTGGGGCTCACTGGGTGTCCCTCCTCCTGGGGGTCACGTGATGCCTGGCGTTCAGCTGCTCATTCTCTGTTGCCTCCAGCAGGAAGGTTGGGACCACGGCACCCGTGGCCCGGGAGTGTTGTTGAGTCGGCTCTTAGCCGAACTGACCCGGGCCAGACATGGCTCCAGGACCCAGGTTGGCCCGGTGGCGCCTTGGGAGGCTGAGACAGGAGGATGGCAAGTTCAAGGACAGCCTCAGCAACTTAGCAAGGCTTCCAGAAATTTAGCGAGATCCTGTTTCAAAATTAAAAAGGAGGACTGGGGGTGTAACTCAGAGGTAGAATGCAGCTGGGTTAGACCCCCCTCCCCCCCCCCCCCACACAGCCAGGGGACTTGAACTCTCTGATGAAAAGCTCAAGCAGCTCGGACAGAAAATGAGCGCTTGCTTCCTGGGGCTCAGGCCCTCCATGGCAGCCTCCCTCGGCCCCGATGGACCCACAAGAGCATCACCCCACTTCCAGTGAGGAGACGTGGGCAAGGGAGGCCCTGGGCGCGGGGCTGGGGTGACGTCACGCCTGGGCTGTCTCCCGAGCGAGGCCCTGCCGCCCGTGCCTGAGCTCAGTCAAGCGGGACACTGCCCAGCCTCCACCGAGGGGAGACCGGGGTGTCTTGGCCAGGCGCCATGTGGCTGCTGCAAGTCCAGCAGCAGGGGGAGGGGGAGGGGGACGAGCAGGTGGGGTGGGACATTGCTCCCCATGCCCCACCCCACAGCTAGGATGTATTGTCTCTGCTTAAGTGATGGGGAAACTGAGGCCCACGGTCCCACGTCCTGGCTGCGGGGAAGCACAGGGTTGTACACCTGGCCTGGAGCGGAGGACCAGGGGACCCTGTGTCCTGCGGCCTGCCCACCTGCCGGTGGCTCTCCGGGCGCAGGTGTGGCCGCCCCACCCTCCTCCCTGCGGCTTGGCCTCCTTCCAAGGGGAAGCAGGGGCCACTTCCTCATAAAGCCAGTGGCCTTGAGCTGGTGCATCGGAAGGGTGGGGCTTCGGGCACAGCCTTCTCCTCTGTCGCCAAGACCCCTCCTCGGTCCACCTGGCTGTGGCCGCTGCACCCCCACCCTGGTCCCCAGGTGCCCCCTAGAAGCACCTGTCTCTCTGTGCCACACTGAGCGAGGCCCCGAAGCATTCCTGCTGTGCTGGTTCGCTGGGGCCTGAGCCTGCACCCCAGCCCACCACGAGGGGAGGCTGTTGTGGCCAGCGGGTCCACCTGTCCCCAGGCCCTTCTCCTTCCAGCTTTACGGCTCCGCCTGCTCTCTCCTTCCCAGGCTGGGTTGCAGACTGGCCAGCCACCCGGGCTGCTCTAGTTTCCTGAAGTTGCTGTACCAAAGTGCTTGAACAACATGTTTATTTATTTTCTATTTTTTTGGTACTGGGGATTGAACAAACCCAGGGGCATTCTATCTTTGAGCTACACCCCCAGCCCTTTTCTTTTTTTTTAATTTTGAAATTGGGTCTTATTAAGTTCCTGAGGGCTTTGATAAATTGCTGGGGCTGACCTTGAACCTGTAATCCACCTGTCTCAGCTTCCCAAGTACTGGGATTACAGGCGTATGACACTGCACCTGCTAGAACAATATGTTTATTTTATTTTATTATTCTTTGTGGTACTGGAGATTAACATCAAGGACATTCTACCTCCAGTTATACCCCAGCCCCGCCTTTTTTTTTTTTTTTTGGTATTGGGGATTGAACCCAGGAGCATTCTACCTCCCAGTTATACCCCCCACCCAGCCCTATTTTATTTTGATTTTGAAACAGGGTCTTGCTAGGTTGATGAGAATCCCACTACCTGCTGAGGCTGTCCTCGAACCTTGATCCCCCTGTTTCAGCCTCCCAAGTACTAGGATTACAGGCATGTGCCATCATGCCCAGCAGGACAACGTGTTTATTACTATGCAGGTCTGGAGCTCAGAAGTCTGACACGGGTCGCACTGGGCCTAAATCAGGGTGTCAGCAGGGCCGCGCCCCTTTGGGAGGCTGAAGGGGACTCCATCTCCTGTCATTTCTGCCTTCTGGAGGAGACATAGTCTTTCCACACTCCTTCCTGAGCCTCTGTGGGGGGCATTCAGGCAGCCAGCCCTCAGCCTTACTGCCCCCTGAAAGCTAGGAAGGCTTCCGTGCACACTATCTCTTGGAAGCTAAGTGTTTTTTTTTTTTGGTGGTTATTGTTGTTGTTTTGCAGTACTGGGGATTGAACCCAGGGGAATTCTACCTCTGAGCTACAGCCCCAGCCCTTTTCACTTTTTATTTTGAAACAGGGTCTCACTAAGTTGCTAAGGCTGGCCTTGAACCTGCGATCCTCCTGTCTCAGCCTCCCAAGTACTGGGATTACGAGTGTTCACCATCATGGTCAGCTAAAGCTAGGGGTTTGAAAAACCTTTTGTTAGCCAGGCATGGTGGAGCACACTTCCAATCCCAGTTATTGGGAGGCTGAGACAGGAGGATCGCAGGTTTGAAAACAGCCTCAGTAATTTAGCAAGACTCTAAGCAACCTAGTGGGAACCTGTTTCAAAACAAAAAAAAAATAGCCAGGTATGGTGGTGCATGCTTGTAATCCCAGTAATTGGGAGGCTGAGACAGGAGAATTGCAGGTTTGGGGCCAGACTCAGCCACTTACTGAGGTTACCAGCAATTTAGTGAAACCTTATTTCCAAATAAAAAATAAAATAGGTCTGAGAGTACAGCCCAGAGGTAGAAGACCCCTGAGTTCCATCTCCAGTAACACACACACAGGCACATGCACACACACAGACACACACACACACACACACACACACACACAAATAAAAAGGGCTTGGGGGTGTAGTTTGAGGGTAGAATGCCCCTGGCTTCAATCCTCAGTAACCACACACACCAAAAAACTCTTACTATTGTAGTAAAATACAGAGAACATACAATTTGCCACTTTATTTCTTTTCTCTCTCTTTTTTTTTCTGGGTACTAAAGATTGAACTCAGGGGCATTATACCTCCGAGCTACACCCCCAGCCCTATTTTTCATTCTTTATTTTGAAACAGGGTCTCACTAAGTTTCGGAGGCCTCACTAGGTAGCTGAGGCTGGCTGAGAACCCAGATCCTCAGGTCTCAGCCTCCCAAATGCTGGGATTACAAGTGTGTGTCACCATGTCCGGCTTGCCACTTTATTTCTTTTCTTTTTTCTACCAACATTTATTAACCCTCACAACACCCCTGTGAGGTAGGTCAGCATGTCCTTTATAGTGGAGAACTGAGGCAGAACTGGCCCGCACCTGCTGGAGACCACGAGGGCAGCGGGGCTCTCGGTCCCGTGTTCGCCTGCAGGGGGATGTCGCATGGGCACATTTTTACCAATGACAGTTACATGAAAGACAAAGCACACAAGACCTCTCAGCCGACAACAGAAAACCAACAGTGGCACTGGGGAACACGTCGGTTAGAGAGGAAACGCGAACCAGCACAGGAGTGGAGCAGCAAACATGTACCAGGAAAGGCCGGAATCACCAGGCACTCTCCAGAACGGCTTGGGAAAGCGTCAACAATTGCAGAACCCATTCAAGGGGCGAGCAGCCCCAACGTCTGTGGTTTCCAAATAGGAGGAACATTAGAAAAAGGGGGAGGGAAAGCCCAACCACTCAATCTAACGTTAATCTAGGAATGACAACATGTTCATTCACATTAGAAAGGCCAATAATATTTGTAATATAACCACTGGCAATTTATCCTAGCACATCAACTTTCATCCCAAATATTCTACCTCTTTCCGTCTACATACCAATCTGCGCACTGGCATGGTAACTACCAAGCGGCTCAATGGTGTATGTCTCATGGTTAATTGGCTGAGCTAGGGACGGAATCCAGGAAGCTATAAACTGTGACAGACCACAGGCTACTCCTGTATTTCAGAAATAACTGTTACCTGCCTCTGCCCAATTCCACTTTCTATGAAGTACACACAGATGAGCAGTTCATTTTTTTTTTGTGTGTGTGTGTGGTACTGGGGATTGAGCTCAGGGGCATTCTACCTCCAAGTTATACCTCCGGCCCTATTTTTTTATTCTTTATTTTGAAACAGGGTCTCACTAAGTTGCTGAGGGCCTCACTAAGTAGCTGAGGCTGGCTGCGAACCCGAATCCTCCGGTCTCTGCCTCCCAAATGCTGGGATTACAAGTGTGTGCCACCAGTTCATTTTTTCTAAAGGGATTGGTGAACTTGGTTCAATATGCCATTTTAAGGGAAATATGGGGAAAAAAAGAAAAATTGAGGCCTGCACTGTAAAGCATAATATCGGAGTAGATTTATTATGGCTACTCCAAATCTTAGAGTGATACAATGACCACGGATTTAAAAACTATCCCTGTTCTCGCTGGTTGTTTTACAATAATTGGTTTAGTCTACAAGTTTAAGGCAAGCGTACTAATGCATTTGCTTTTCTTCAGAAATCAAACTCATAAAGATTATATAAAGTCTGGCCCAAAAGTTCTATGTTCATTAATTAAAAGTAAGTGTGATTAAGATGCTTTACAAGGATACATGAATTAACTAAGGGTATATGATGCTTTTTAAAAACAAAATTAAAAAAACTCAATGAAGGCAATCTTTATCTTCTTTGAACAATGTATTTTGAAAAGTTAACTTCAAGCTGGGCGTGGTGGCGCACGCTTGTAATCCCAGCATTTGGGAGGCTGAGACCAGAGGATCCAGGTTCGTGGCCAGCCTCAGCTACCTAGTGAGGCACTCTGCAACTTAGTGAGACCTGGTTTCAAAATAAAGAATAAAAAATAGGGCTGGGGGTATAGCTCGAAGGTAGAATGCCCCTGAGTTCAATCCCCAGTACCGCAAAAAAAAAAAAAAAAAAAAAAAAAAGTTAACTTCAGAAATTATTTAAAGGTAAATAAGATTGGCAGCCATAAAGAATACTATTTATAAAATAAACACAGTTATAGAGGCTACTTAAAGACTGAACTTAGCCGGGCGTGGTGGCGCATGCTTGTAATCCCAGCATTCGGGAAGCTGAGACTGGAGGATCCGGGTTCGAGGCCAGCCTCAGCTACCTAGTGAGGCACTCCGCAACTTAGTGAGACCCTGCTTCAAAACAAAGAATAAAAAATAGGGCTGGGGATATAGCTCGAAGGTAGAATGCCCCTGAGTTCAATCCCCAGTACCGCAAGAAAAAAAAAAAAAAAAGAATGAACTTTGGGCTTCTGAGTAGGACGTGTGTGTGATGACGGCCACCACCCAGCAGACACAGCGCCACATCACACAGACTGGCTGCCTGTGTACCTCGCTGCTCCGCTGTTCCTCAGAAAAAGAAGGGTAGATGCACTTTGTTGGCTGTTTTTTGTTTGTTTCCAGTGAGCAGAAATGCTTAACATCATTAAGAAAACAAAAATAAGATCTGAAGGAAGGCAGCCCTTTGAACAGGAAGGTAGAGTGTGGCTTGTGTGTCTCCATTCAGCACTTCCAGGCAGTTCTGCAACGACTGGAGGTTCCCCTTCGCATGTTTCAGTTCTAATTCTGCAAGTTCCACTAAATTTTTTTTTTATGAATGCAGCGACTCTTCTTGTCTTAAAATCTATAAGTTCTTGTTTTGCAGATTCAGATATTTTCTCAAATTTCTGACAACGTAACTGTTGGGACGTTTCAGCCTGGAGAACATCTTTATTTTTTGCTCTTGTTTTATCCGGGGCTTTGTTTGCATTTTCATAATCCACGAGTGACCTAGATCTTCGATAGAGGAGATCCTTGGCTGCTTGAGACTCTCTTAAGTCATATATATATATATATATATATATATATATTTTTTTTTTTTTTTTTTTTGCGGTACTGGGGGTTGAACTCAGGGGCATTCCACCTCCGAGCTATACCCCCAGCCCTATTTTTTATTCTTTATTTTGAAACCGGGTCTCACTAAGTTGCGAGTACCTCACTAGGTAGCTGAGGCTGGCTGCGAACCCGGATCGTCCAGTCTCAGCCTCCCGAATGCTGGGATTACAAGCGTGCGCCACCACGCCCGACAGTAATATTTTAAAAGGTCAGAAAGTTTGAGGTCCTCGTTGGCGGACACTCGTGCTTCTATCTTTCTTGTTTTATCAAACAGGTCTGAAACTTTGAGGAAAACCTTGCATATATCTGTAGAATCCTGAGTTCCTAAAGCATATCATGAAGAACTGATTTTATTGTAATCATCTGCAGCACTTTTGTGGGATCTGGTCATCCTGTCAGATTTAGCAGATGCATCCTTAACTCGGTTATGGTATTCTAACAGGAATGTTCATTCATGCTCAAAAAAATCATCTACATCCTTCACCCCCGAAACAGTGACTCCATCTGCTGATTTAACCATGTTTTTAAAGAAATCTTCAAGTTTCTCTTTTTTATTTTTTCCTCACACACTCCAATCTTGATTATATTCCAAGAAGACATGGAGATTTAAATCTTTTCTCAAAATAGGATGTGCTGCCACACGACATAGGAACTCTTCATGCATTGTAACTGTCTTCTTGATTATTGCCAAATATTCAGCTTCCAGTTCCTGTTACATCTTTGTGGATTCTTCCTTTGTAACGGACCCCTCTTCTTCTCCAAGTTTCTGTAGTTTTTCCCTTGAAGCATCAAAATCAGGTCTTGGTGGTGCTGGTGGGATAATATAACCTGCATAGTCTTCATTTTCAACGAAGGAGTCATGAAGCCAGATAAATTCCTCATGTTGTCGAACAACAGAAAACTCATTTTGTTTAAAATTTGGCAGTGAACTCTTTGTGTGAACAGTGAATTTTACTTTATCCCTTTCACTAAGAGCATCAGAAATATCCACCTGCAGAGCAGCATCACTTTGAAGATCTACATTTATTGCCCTAAGTCCGAGGTCTTCCTCCGAGAGGAAGTCGGGGCTGTCATCCAGGCCTCCCATCATGGCTGCTCCCAGACGAGGACCAGCTCGCCACTTTATTTTATTTTATTTTTTTTTTGTGGTACTGGGGATTGAACTCAGGGGCATTCTACCTCCGAGCTATACCCCCAGCCCTATTTTTTATTCTTTATTTTGAAACAGGGTCTCACTAAGTTGCGGAGTGCCTCATTAGGTAGCCGAGGCTGGCCTTGAACCCGGATCCTCCTGTCTCAGCCTCCCAAGTACTGGGATTACAAGCATGTGCCACCACGCCCGGCTTTGCCACTTTCTTTCTTTCTTTTTTTTTTTTTTTTGGTATTGGGGATTGAACTCAGGGGCATTCTACCTCCAAGCTACACCCCCAGCCCTATCTTTTATTCTTTATTTTGAAACCGGGTCTCACTAAGTTGCGGAGTGCCTCACTAGGTAGCTGAGGCTGGCCGCGAACCCGGATCCTCCGGTCTCAGCCTCCCAAGTACTGGGATTACAAGCGTGTGCCACCACGCCCGGCTTTGCCACTTTATTTCTAAGTGTGCAGTCTGGTGGCATTTAATGATCTTCACAATGTTGTGCAGGCCATCACTACCATTTCTAAAACTGTCATTACCTCAAACAGAAACTCAATGCCAAGCCCAAGCCCAAGCCCCTCTGGCCGTCTGATCTACCTTCTGACGCTGGGTCTGTCTCTTCTGGGCATTTCCCGTGAGTGGCACAGAACAATCCCCTCTCATCTGGCCTCTTTCACTTAGCACGTCCCTGAGGTTCCCTCGTGCCAGAGCAGCTACCGAAAGGACGATCCTATCCCATCGTACAGACAAAGCACGTTGTCCCGCCCCTTGGTCTGCCAGTGGACCGGAGGGGGGCTTCTCCCTTTGGATCCTGAGCACGATGCTCCTGTGAACGTGGGCATCCAAGTATCTGTCTGGTTCTTGTTTTCAGTTTGTTTTGGGATATACTTAGGAGTGGAATTGCTGGGTGTTATAGGGTCATTACCTGTTTAATAGTTCAAGGACCTGCCAGCTGTTTTCTATACAGGCGGCACCATTTTAATGTTCCCAACTTTATTTTCCTGTCTTTTTTTTTTTTTTTCCTGCCACTGGGGATTGAATCTAGGGGCATTCTACTTCCAAGCTGCATCCTCAGCCTCCTTTTTTTTTTAATTTTTAATTTTGAAACAGGGTATAACTAAGTTGTGGAGGGTCTCACTAAATTGCTGAGGCTGGCTTTGAACCTGTGATCCTCCTGTCTCAGCCTCCTAAGTTGCAGGCATGTGCCACCACGCCTGCTTTCCTGTCTTAGATTCTAGCTGTCCCAGTTGACTCGGCATGGCATCTCCCTGTGGACTCAATGTGCGTTTCCCTGACGACTTCTGACGCTGAACATCTTTTCCTGTGCTCCTTGACCAGCTGTTTGTTTCCTTTGGAGAAGTGTCCATTCTTGTCCTTTGTCCATTTTTAATTTATTTTTTTTGTGTGTGGTACTAGGGATTGAGCCCAGGGGCATTCTACCTCCAAGCTACACTTCCAGCCCTATTCTATTCTATTTTATTTATTTATTTATTTTGTGGAACTGGGGGTTGAGCTCAAAGGCATTCTACCTTTGAGCTACACCCACCAGTCCGGTTTTATGTTTTATTTGGAAACAGGGTCTTGCTAGGTTGAAGACAGTCTCACTGTTTGCTGAGGCTGTCCTCAAACCTGCAATCCTCTTGTCTTAGACCAGACTACCAAGTACTGGGATGACAGGCGTGCGCCACTACGCCTGACTTCTTTGTCCTTTTTTTTTTTTTTTTTTGTACTGGGGATTGAACCCAGGGGCATTATACCTCCGAGCTACACCCCCAGCCCTATTTTTTAGGGTTGTACTAAGTTGCAGAGAACCTCTCTAAGTAGCTGAGGCTGGCCTCGAACCCAGATCCTGCTGTCTCAGCCTCCCAAGTACTGGGGTTACAAGCTCCAGTGCGCCACCACGCCCAGCTGTAGGAGTTCTTTCTAATGGTCTGGATATTGAGTCCTTCTTTGGGGCTGGATTGTGAACCTGGGCTGGCCTGTACCTGGTCTCCTTCCCGACTCTTTCCCTTGCACTTCCCACAAAGGTTTCCGTGGTGGCCCCGCCCTGGCCTTGTCTCTTTGGTCCTGCCCTTGCAGGTTCTTTCCTGAGTTTGCTTTTGCACGTGTGCTGAGCCTGCCATCCTTGGGGGTCTATGGAGTGGTATTCTAGGCCAGCCCCTGCAGTGGATAACTTCCGGGGTCAAAGGGCCCTGCCAGTTTGATGGAGGCCTGTGACAGGCCTGGTGCTGGCGCGGGGGCAGGCGCTGTGGGGCGCCCTGCTCTCCCCACCTGGCGACTCTGGGGGTCAGACCCAGCACCGGCCCTGAGGGGCGGATGGGGCGCTTCAGGCCACCTGGAGGACGTCCCTGGGCTGCTGCTCACTTGGTTTGGGGCCACAGCACACAGATGCAACAGAGGTGCTGGTGCCGGGCATACTGGTTCATGCTTGTAATCCCAGTACTTGGGAGGCTGAAATGGGAGGATTGCAGGTTCAAGGCCTGCCTTGGCAATTAAGCGAGACCCTTCACAACTTAGTGAGATCCTGTTTCAAAATAAAAAATAAAAATAAAAGGGGTGGTGAGCCGGGTGTGGTGGCACACGCTTGTAATCCCAGTACTTGGGAGGCTGAGACAGGAGGATCACAGGTTCGAGGCCAGCCTCAGCTACTTTGTGAAGCCCTTTGCAACTTAGTGAGACTCTGTTTCAAAGTAAAGAATAAAAAATAGGACTGGGGGTGGAGCTTGGAGGTGGAATGCCTCTGAGTTCAATCCCCAGTACCACAAATAAAATAAAATAAAATAAATAAAAAGGGGGCTAGGAGTATAGCTCAGAGGTAAAATGCCCCTGGGTTCAACTTCCAATACCAGCCAGTCGTGGTGGCACACACTTGTAATCCCAGTGCTTGGGAGGCTGAGACAGGAGGATCGCAGGCTCAGGGACAGCCTCAACAACGTAGCAAGACTCGCAACCTAGTGAGACCTTACTTCAAACTAAAAAAAATAAAATAGGGCTGGAGGTGTGGCTCAGAGGTAGAATGCCTCTGGGTTTAATTCCCAGTATCAATTAAAAAAAGATGAGGCATTGGCGTGACGGGAGTTCGAAAGCCATCACTGTGGCTATAGGCTCTGGAAACCAACTTCCGCCCAACCCAGAGCACGGGCCCCCAGCACCCTCCCGAGGGTACGGATGCCCCGTGAGACACCCCACACCCTGTCATCCTGCATCGGGGGTGCTGCCGAGGCCCAGAGAGGGCTGGACTGCGCCCGCCACCCAGCGAGTTGCAGGCACCGAGCTGGTACCATGGAGGGGCAGCTGGGCAAGAGGGTCTCGAGCCTGGTCTCCTGTCTGGGGCCGGGTCCCTCTGCACCTCTGTTCTAGCTGTCACTCTCGGACACGCTGCCTGTCCTCTTCAGTCACTGGAGAGTGTCTGTAGCCTGCTGGCGGTGTTCCGGCTGGTCTTCTTGGCCTCTGCGGGTCGGGCCCTCAGGTGCAGGCTGAGCTGGTGTCACCCTGGTCCAGTCTCCGACTCCCAGGACACATCGACTCCTCCCCATTCTGAGCATGAAAGGGCAGTGCCTGGGGCAGGAGTCCACGTCGGCCTGGCCAGTTCCAGTCCAGGGTTCCAGCCCCTGCTGCGCCCGGAGCGGGGCTGCAGGCTGCTCACGGGGTGGGGTGGATGTAGGAGATCCTGGGGTCAGCCTTTGCCCTGCTGGCCTCAGTTTCCCCTTTTGCTTGACAGCACTGGCTCCACCTCGGAGGGCCCAGCTCTTCCTGCCAGGGTATCTGGGGGAGAGGGCAGACCTGGGGGCGCCTGTTCCTACTTGTGTGATGACCCCTGCTCCTGCTCCTGCTCCCACTCCTGGACAGAGCCCCGCTGTCGGCTCCAAACCTGCTGAGCAGCTCTAGAAGTTTCCAGAAGGCACAGCCAGCCACCCACCTCCGCAGAGTCCACAGCTGCCCCCCTTCCCGCCGCCTGTCCTGCATAGCCGGCTGCTCCGTGACCTCATCTCCTGCTCCTGGCTGACCAGCCACTCCCAGTCCCTCTGTTTGTTTCTTTTGTGTAAAACAAAATACAGAAAAGTACAAAAATACTATAACAAATACTGACCGCCCACAACTGCATTCCACGTCTTATCATATTTCCTGCGGTTCTTCTTGTTTATATATTTATTTTGAACCCATAGGTATTCTACCTCCTATCTGCACTCCCAAACCTTTAAACCTTTTAAAAATTTTTCTTAAATTGTGAAACAAGGTCTTGCCAAGTTGCTGAGGCTAGCCTCGAACCTGCGATCTTCCTGTTTCAGCCTCCCAAGTACTGCCAAGTACTGGCATAACAGGTGTGTGCCACTGTGCTTGGCTGTTCTTGTCTTTTTTCTTTTTCTTTCTTTTTTTTTTTTGTGGTACTGGGGATTGAACCCAGAGACATTCTACCTCTGAGCTACACTCCCAGCCCTATTTTATTTTTATTTTGAAACAGTGTCACACTAAATTGTGAAGGACCTCACAAGTTGCTGAGGCTGGCTGCCAATCTGCGATCTTCCTGTCTCAGCCTTCCAAGTAGTGAGATCACAAGTGTGCGCCACCACACCCAGCTCCCCACTCCTATTTTTTTATTGCTTTATTTTTATTTTTTGCAGGACTGGGAATTGAGCCCAAGGGCATTCTACCTTTGAGCTACACCCCCCAGCCCTATTTTTATTCTTTATTTTGAAACAGGATCTCACTAAATTGTGGAGGGCCTCACTAAGAAGCTGAGGCTGGCCCTGAACCTGCAATTCTCAGCCTCTTAAGTACTGGGATTATAAGTGTGCACCACCACGCCAGGCCTATTTTATTTTTTATTTTGATACAGTGTCTCACTCGGTTTCTAAGAGGCTCACTGAGTTGCTAAGGCTGGCCTGGAACCTGTGATCCTCCTTTCTCAGCCTTCCAAGTACTGAGATTACAGGCGTGTGCCACCATGCTGGGCCTTGTTTGTCTTAAAAACTGAAACATAGCCGGGTGTGGTGGTGCACACTTGTAATCTCAGTACTCGGGAGGCTGAGGCAGGAGGATCCGAGTTCGCGGCCAGCCTCAGCTACTTAGTGAGGTACTCCGCAACTTAGTGAGACCCTGTTTCAAAATAAAGAATAAAAAATAGGCCTGGAGGTGTAGCTTGGAGGTAAAATGCCCCTGGGTTCAATCCCTAGTACCGCAAAAAACAAAAAAAACCAAAAAAACAAACAAAAAAACAAAAAGAACTGAAACATTGAGGCAAAGCAGGAGCCTTCGTTTCCTCTCCCCGGTCCCCCTCTGGCCCCTCCAGGCACCTGCTGAGTTTGGGGGTGACTGGTCGCCCCTCTTTGGCTGTATCTGAGCCTCCTCTGCAGCTGCTTCGATTCTGGCTTTATGTCTACATTTCTGTAGCCAGAGGTGACGCCTGCACTTTATTTAGGCTGGTGGTGAAGTCCCTCACTGTGGGAAGTCTCCCCAGACCCACCCAGGTGAGGGGCGGGATGCCAGACGAGGCCACTCCTGGCTCAGACCCAAAGCGCAGTGGCAGGTCTTACGGGGCAGATGGTGTGTGACAGGTGCTGGGTAGGAGCTGAGTTCATTTCCATGTCACTGTTGGGGACTTAAAGACGGCTGGAGGGGGTGGGGGGGTGCAGGGACACAGGAGGGGAGAAAGTGTGGCCCAGCTCACGTGTCCCATCTTACCTTCCAGCCAAGTACCCGGCCATCAAGGCCCTGATGCGGGCGGACCCGAACCTCAAGTGGGCCGTGCTGGGGCTGGTGCTGTCGCAGCTGCTGGCCTGCTGGCTGGTGCGGGGGCTGGCGTGGCGCTGGCTGCTCTTCTGGGCCTACACCTTTGGCGGCTGCGTGAACCACTCACTGACGCTCGCCATCCACGACATCTCCCACAACGCCGCCTTCGGCACGGGCTGTGTCGCCTACAACCGCTGGTTCGCCATCTTTGCCAACCTGCCCGTGGGCTTGCCCTACGCCGCCTCCTTCAAGAAGTACCACGTGGACCACCACCGCTACCTGGGCGGCGACGGGCTGGATGTGGACGTGCCCACGCGCTTCGAGGGCTGGTTCTTCTGCACGCCGGCCCGCAAGGTGCTCTGGCTGGTGCTGCAGCCCTTCTTCTACTCGCTGCGGCCGCTCTACGTCAACCCCAAGGCCGTGACGCGCATGGAGGTGTTCAACACGCTGGTGCAGCTGGCCGTCAATGCTGCCATCTTTGCCCTCTGGGGCATCAAGCCCATCGTCTACCTGCTAGCCAGCTCCTTCCTGGGCCTGGGCCTGCACCCCATCTCTGGCCACTTTGTGGCTGAACACTATATGTTCCGGAAGGGCCACGAGACCTACTCCTACTATGGCCCCCTCAACTGGATCACCTTCAACGTGGGTTTCCACATGGAGCACCACGACTTCCCCAGCATCCCGGGCTGCAACCTGCCCCTGGTAGGTGTGCGGGGCTCAGGCAGGGCCGGGGTGGGCCAGGGCTGCACGGGCAGACGTGAGGAAGCAGGGAGCTGGGGAAGGGCCTTGGGCTGCACCCAGGTTGCTTTTCCCCTCCTGTGCCAGTGAGGCAGTGGCCAATCTCACTGTGGTCCCCAGGGTGCTGGCTGGGAAAGGCACCTGACACATACCAGTGCCAGGCTGCGGGAAAAGGAGCAAGCCCATGGAGGGGCGTCTCCAGAGGCACGCTAGGATACTCAGCTGCTTGAGCCCTGCTGTGACATTTCCTGGCTGTGTCCCGGGGCAAGCCACCTGCCCTCTCTGCGTCTCAGCTCCCTCGTTTGCAAAATGGGGCATCTAACGGGCGGGGCCAGCTTCCTGTCTTCTGTCTCTGCTCATGTCTTGTCATTCCTGTGACCCAACAGGGACCCCCGCCTGGCCCAGAAGTGGCCAGGCAGGACAGCCGGTGGCCTTGCACATGGCTTGGTTCGGCTGCAGGCGGAGGGAACCTTGGGTAGCATCCCTGCCTGGCAGCCCTGGGGCCCTGGAGTTGGAGGATTTCTGAATGAGAAAGGAGGAAAGGGGCGGCGCCTGGGCTGTTCCCCAAGCTCAGCGTGCTCCGGCTGCCCTCTCACTGCCTCTGTCTGGCTGCAGAGAGCCAGGGTGACCCGGCAAGGGGGTGGGAGGAGGGAGCAGTGGGGAGGGGTTGAGGTCCCTGAGGGTGCAGGTCCTTGTGCCTTGGGTGTGCACCTGGTGTGAGAGCATGTCTGTGTATGTGGGTGTGTATCAGCACTGTCTGGGCATGCGCATCTACGTGGGGCTCTGAGACTGGTATCACAAGTCCCAGGCTTGTGGCCCTCTTCTTCCTCCCTGGCTGGCAGTCCAAGGCCCTGCCGTGCTGGGCGCCACCTCACAGCCCTTGGGCAGGCACCCTTGCTATTCATTATTTGCCTTGAACAGAGGAGGGACAGAGGCTCAGAGGGTGGCTTCTTGTGCCAAGTAGTGGCAGATCTGGAATCTGGACCCCCGTGGGTTATGCAGCGGCTACCAAGGGTGCCTGTTGGCAGCTGCTCCTTGTTGGCACCCCACAGTCCTCAGATGTTCCCCCCTCTCCGCAGGTGCGGAAGATCGCGCCCGAGTACTACGACCACCTGCCGCAGTACCACTCGTGGGTGAAGGTGCTCTGGGACTTTGTGTTTGAGGACTCCCTGGGGCCCTATGCCAGGGTGAAGCGGGTGTACAAGCTGTCGGAGGACCGGCTGTGAGCCTGCGCCCGGCTCCACCCCTCTGCCCACCTGCCATCGCCACGTTGCAGCCCAGCGCCCACAACTGGTCTGGCTGCACGGATTCCTGTACCCTGAGCTGCTGCTTTCATCTCCACGTGCATGGGCGTTGCCATCGGCAGCCACACCTGGCCACAGCTGGCGTAGGCCCCAGCCCGGATCTGCGCGTGGACTCACCGCAGGCGTTTTTGGGCCTCACTGGTCTGTGTCCAACTGTGACCCCGACTGACTCTGTGCCCACGGTCTCCACGAAGCTGCACTCTCTGTTCTGCCCTGATTAAATCCAGAGTTTGTTTCATAGCCTGTGCACTGTGCTTCTGAGGGTGTCACCCAGAGCTTGGCCTTCCAGAGAACAAGGCCCCAGACCCGGGCAGGTGGCACGCAGGGCCCAGGCTGCTCCCTCTGGCCAGCCCCCAGCTGCACCAGCTTTTGCTCAGGTCACTGTTGGCGGTGGCCTCTGCGGGCGTGGAGAGCAGAAGGTCTCTGCTGCCTTGGAAGCCCCACCCTGGCTGAACTCTGCCTCCCCCACCAGCTCAGGGGAGCACTGCCCAGCTGAGGTCAGATGGCCAACCCGGGAACCCAAGCTGGGCTGTGGGGCTGGGCCGGGATGCCCCCAGATGTGGGTGTCGGGGCCATCTATTGGTTAATCTAGGAGACCTTGGGTCAGGCTACAGCCCTGGCCCTGCCTGGTGGTGGTCAAGTATGGGTGTCCTTGAATGGTGACTGCAGGGTGCATTCTGAGATCAGAGGACTTTGAGCCCGGGCAGGCAGCCCCTCCCTGTGCACATAAACCTATCCTGGGCCCAGCACCCCGCTCCACCTGTGTGGTCCCTTGGGAGAGCCGTTCTATCCGCCAGCTCCTGTCCCTGCAGCAGTGTCAAGGGCTATGCCCAGGCCTTACCACAAACCGGGGCCCGAGGGCAGCAGCAGCACAGGAGCTCCGGGCCTGCCTCCCCCTCCCTAATGGTAGAATAATCATTCAGAGAGATAAGCATGTCAGGGCCGGGCCAGAAAACGGGAGTCCCCTTGCAGTCAGCCAGTCTGGGCTCAGAGGCGAGCGCCCCACGCCTCCCATGAGCCTCCGGGGTCACGTGGGATGAGCAGGGGGATAAATGGTCAGGGCACATGAAGGCCGACCACCGGTGGGGCTCCCGGCTTCAACGGAGCCCAGGACCTTCTGAGGGTGTGTGTGTGTGTGGGGGGGGGTCAGCGTGGGGCAGAGTGGAAGCCAGAGCTGCTTCTGTTTCTCCAGGGTCCCTGAGCCCAACTCCCGCTCCCACCCAAATAGGCAGCTCCTCTGGCCTCCAGGCTGAGTGCACGAGGGGGCAGAGGTGCCCGGCAGAGGCTCCGCTTGGGGCCCATCTGAGCCCGGGGGCCTGGGGTGTGCGCTCCCTGTGGCAGGACCAGAGGCCCCTTCTGGGGACCAGGATGTGCTGACTGAGCCCAGGTGCACACCAGGGCACTGTCTTGTGACAGTGACTCCCCCTCAGCCCGGTCCTGGGCCCTTCCCTGAAAAGGGGCTTCCCCAGCCAGGGCAACCAAGAGCCAGCGCACGCGAGAGAGAGCCAAAGCCGGTGGTGTGGACAGTAAACGGTTTATTACTGTGTGGACATAACACGTTGTGTGTGGACACTGTTAACACCATGGTCGTCGGGGGCATGGGAACGCCGTGCCGCCCGGCTGCCCGCTGCCAGGAAGGCGCTGCCAGCGGCACCTAGGAGAAAACTTGGAACCATCTAATGAAGCAGGTGATCTGGGGGTGTCCTCTATGAACCCAGAGAAATGTACACTTAAATAAGCAAATATAAAATACAAAAAAAGAGAAGAGACCTGGTATTGTGTCAGAGAGAATTTAAAAAAAATCCAGGAGTTGGACTTGGTTTCCTCATTTTAATATTTCACAGGCTGAGATGTAAGCGGTGTGTCCTGCTTCGGTGGTGCCGGGAGGCCTGGGCCGGCTCCGGGCGCCCTGCGGGTGGCGGCCGCCTTACGTGGTGCTGATTCCACTCAGCTCCTGCCTGATGGCTGAGGGACAGGACGGACAGCGGCTCAGGCACAGCTGCGGGAAGGCAGCCCTGCACATCTGTCTTCTCCACTTGGGCTCCTGGACGTCCCCGGCCCCTCCCCCCCCGGCTGGAGGCCCAGCGGTGTGGCAGCTGTGGCACAGACTCTAGGGGGGTGGTACACCCTTGTGGGGCTCATCGGCCACTTCTGCCGACTGTCCCCCGCTGCCACCTCCTCCCCGCAGAGGAGCTGGCCAGGTGTGGAGAGGCCGGGGCTGTCCTTGGTCTCCGAGCTGCGGCGGGGGTGGGAGGAGCCTGCTGCGGGGTGGGGTGGGGGGCTGCTCTGCGCTGTGAGGCCCAGGGGTCTTCCTAGGGTCTGGACAGGTGATGTCTAGGTCCGCTCCCGAGACTGGGAGCTCCCCCCCCTGTGGCCAAGGTCGGCTGTGAGGGGTGGACTCTGCCCTCCCAGCCCTTATTCTCCTCTGGGGGCGGGGCGGGGGCTGGGGCCCCCCAGCTCTCCTCTCTGCTCCTGTCCACACCCACCCCTAGTGTCTCCCGAGATCGGGGCCTTCTCTCTCGCTCTTAGCCTGTGCTCACTCCCCAGGCCTTTGGGGTCCTCCTGCTCGGGCCTCTCACTGACACCCAGGAGCAGGAGGGGAGAGGCACGCTTCGATGGGCCTGCGTGACGGCAGGTGAAGGCTGAGGCCATGGGCGTGTAGCTCCGCCATAGCCCTGCCTCCTCCCAGCCACACTGAGACACCGAGGCAGCCTGGGGGGCAGGCCTGCGCAGGGCCATGGGCAGGGGCACCCGGCAGCGGGGCAGAACGAGTGCTGGCCTCAGTGCCTGCTTTGATGGCGTCTCGCTCATTAAGTCCCTCTGTCCCAGCCTGGCTCCCGTCCTACTGGCGGGGGAGAAGGCTGGCGCCCAGCAGGCTCCTTCCAGGACCCTCTCCCCTCTGGGAGTCTATCAGCCTCCACTCCTTTGGCTTCATGGGGCTGTCCTGCCGGGGTCCCAGAGCCTGCCACGGGTGCCTTCGCCCTGCTGCAAGGGATGCAGGTGGGGGTGGGAGGCGGCTGCAGGCCACTCCGCTGCTCTATCGGGGCTCAGCCCGCTCCCTCAAAGACCTCGGGGGTGGGGTGGGGAGGGAGTGGATGGATGGACGTGATCACGGGAAACAGCCTGCTCTCTGGAGCCAGACGCTGTTTTGGGGGGATCCTGCCTGCTCCTCTGCCCAGGGCCAAGCTCAGTTCTGTGGCTCCTGGTCCCCCTGCATTGCCAGGAAGGCTCAGACTCCAGCACCTGGGACTGGAGGTGGCAGGTCAGAAAGGCAGTGTAAATCAACAGATGATGACGGAAAGACTCCAAAGGCCTTAGCTCATTGCTGGTTTGGAGGTCGCTAGGACGCGCTGCCCCTCCAACCTGGGAGGTGTGCGCTCTTAGGCAAGCCACTTAATCCCTGAGGCCGGGAGGGCGGTGGCCACAAGGAGAGCCCCAGGCAGCAGTGGGGCAGAGCCTCCGGTGCTGCCTCCTCCCCCAGGACCCTGGCCGCGGGGCCTGGCCCCACTCACCGTCGATGATCTCCTCCTTCACCTTGTGGAGCTCTCGGACCACCTCCTCCAGGATCTCCTGTGGGGCAGGGCCTCCAATGAAGGGGCAGGCGGCGGGCGCATGCAGCCGGCAAACCCTACTCCTGCTGCCCCCAAGGCACACGCTGGCAAACCATGGCGCAGCTACAGGGAGAGGCCCCCAGAGGCAGCCTGTGTGTGTGGGGGTGCCCAGAGAGGCGGGGGACCACCTGTGTTATGGCGCTGGTCTGCGTGCCTCTTTCCTCCACTGGCGAGGCCCTTGGGCCTGCCTGGCCCCACTGACCAGAGGGTCCCCAGCCTGCAGGCCGCTCTGAGGCTCGCTCACCTGCTTCATCCGGTCCAAATCTAAGGCATCGAGGGCCACGTCGTTCACACCCCCGGCAGGCTTCACCCTGGGAAAGGAATGGCAGGCGTGGCAAGCTGGCGCCCTTGCAGGGAGCACGGGGCAGAGGCCCGGGCGGGGCCAACACCGCGGCTCCTTTGGCCTTTCTGAGGCCTTTTACCCACGCTCGCTCTTAGGCTGCTGGGAGGAAGCTCCAGCCCTGTCAACCCCAGAAAGTCTCGGTAGATGCCATCACCACGTTCCTCAGCCCGGGTCAGGACCTGGGGGCCCAACGGGCTCTCAAGTCAGAAGGACTTGGAGGTGGCGCCCAGGCAGAAGGCGTGAAGCCCACCCGCGTCCCCGCAGGGGAGCAGCGCCGGCAGCCTGCTGCTCAGTACAGAAGCCGGCCCTAGCTAAACTGAGGCTGGGAAACCAGCCGCGGCAGCGGCATTATTCGTAACAAAGCCACACAACATGCCCCTTCCCATCCTGGTGTTGGTAACCGGCTCAGGTGCTCTACTCCTACACACCACCTTGCACGTGCTTTTTCTTTTTCTTTTTTCTTTTTTTTCAGTACTGGGGATTGAACTCAGGGGCATTCTATCTCTGAGCTATACCCCCAGCCCTATTTTGTATTCTTTATTTTGAAACAGAGTCTCACTAAGTTGCAGAATGCCTCACTAGGTAGCTGAGGCTGGCTACGAACCCAGATCCTCCGGTCTCAGCCTCCCAAATGCTGGGATTACAAGCGTGGGTCACCACGCCTGGCTTTCTTTTGAGACAGTTCTCGTGGGCTGTACTTCTTTGGAAGTTTCTGGGCTAAGGCTAACTGATTTGGGTTTAATGCCTCAGAGCTTCTAGAACGTGATCGGATGCTGCGGGACGGATGTGTGGTCTTCACCCTGCCTCTCCCTGCTTGTGGACGGAATGGCTACTGTAGTCTGTGGTTTCAGGGAAATGACTCCTGGGCTCCTGGGCTTGGAGGCAGGTGTACACCCACCCACCCACCAGAGCCGGCTTGGCTGCCGGGAGGTTGGTCTCAGGTTCCCCTCAGACGGTGAAATCAAGCACTAACGTTCTCTGCAGCTAGGGAGAACACGGCTGTCCCAGGTGAACTCAAGAAAGATGCAATGAGAGCCGGGCGTGGTGGTGCACGCTTGTAATCCCAGCATTTGGGAGGCTGAGACCGGAGGATACGGGTTCGTGGCCAGCCTCAGCGACCTAGCGAGGCACTCTGCAACTTAGTGAGACTTGGTTTCAAAATAAAAAATAAAAAATAGGGCTGGGGGTGTAGCTCGGAGGTAGAACGCCCCTGAGTTCAATCCCCAGTACCGCAAAA
>PVLC010028576.1:0-20909 GCA_004027655.1 Graphiurus murinus
AAAAAAAAAAATAGGGCTGGGGGTATAGCTCGGAGGTAGAATGCCCCTGAGTTCAATCCCCAGTACCGCAAAAAAAAAAAAAATAGGATTGGGGATGTAGCTTGGAGGTAGAATGCCCCTGGGTTCAATCCCCAGTACCGAAAAAAAAAAGAAATCTAGGTTCTGAGCCAGGCGTGGTGGCACACGCTTGTAATCCTAGTACTTGGGAGGCTGAGACCAGAGGATCCAAGTTTGTGGCCAGCCTCAGCTACTTAGTGAGGCCCTCTGCAACTTAGTGAGACCCTGTTTCAAAATAAAGAATAAAAAATGGAGTTGGGAGTGTAGCTCAGAGATAGAATGCCCCTGGGTTCAATCCCTGATACCATTTAAAAAAAAAAAAAAGAAATATAGGTTCTGGTCCCAATTCTGCCAATAAATTATTATATAGTTGTCAATCATGACACATGTACATTTTATTTTATTTATTTATTTATTTATTTATTTATTTATTCATTCATTTATTTATTTATTTATTTATTTTGGTACTAGGGATTGAACTCGGGCATTCTACCTCCGAGCTATACCCCCAGACCTATTTTTTATTCTTTATTTTGAAACAGGGTCTCACTAAGTTGTGGTGGCTGGCAGTGAGCCCAGATCCTTTGGTTACAGTCTCCCAAATGCTGGGATTACAAGTGTGTGTCCCCATGCCCAGCTGACACATGTACATTTTAGAACTTGATTTCTCCACCTATAATACAAGATAGTGGATCAAGGGATTCTAAAGTCCCTTTAACTCAGTTTTGAATCAAAAGCTTGATTTTGTGCAGTTGGTAAGACCAGTGAATTATGCAAGTAACTATGTATGATCATTGGAATGTGGAAGGGGATAATATTATTTTTATGTGATATATTTACACATGAGCATGATGGTTATCTCCAAGGATCAGCACTACTTATAACCATGACCTGATGCAGACAGATGATGATAGCTTAGAAATGAGGAAACAGGAGCATTGCAAAGTCAAATATCCAAGACGATATTATAGCTCTATTGTAAAAATGCACCAATAATATAGACAAGATTGTTTACTATCTCATCTTCCAACTAGTCTCCATTTGTTCTCCAAACAGTGATTTCTTAAGGACACACATGCATTCACGTCTTTGCTCAGCACTTAACACCATCTGGTGATGGATCACGCATTTTCTTGTTCTGCTCACTGTGTGCCGTCCCTAGTAGACTATAAGAGCAATGTGGGCAGGACCTTTGTCTCATCTTGCTCTATGTCCCATGCCTTGATACAAAATGTGCTCTTAATAAATAGAGTTGATATGATAGATGGATGCCCACTGCTCTGAAACAAACAGCATATTTTCTAGTCTCTGAAGGAAATTTTTATGGGATACTTAAAACAATTGAATAATACAAAATAATCCATAAGTATCAAATTATTTGACATAGATTCATGCTATGAAAATAGAATGAAGCAATCAGTAAATGGCCATTAAAGAAAATTGAAGCCAGGCATGGTGGCACATGCTTGTAATCCAAGTACTTGGGAGGCTGAGACAGGAGGATCGTGGATTCACAGCCAGCCTCAGCTACTTAGTGAGGCGCTCTGCAACATAGTGAGACTCTGTTTTAAAATAAAGAATAAAAAATAGGACTGGAGGTGTAGCTTGGAGGTAGAATGCCCCTGGATTCAAACCCTGGTACCACAAAAAAGACAGAAAGGAAGGAAAGAAGGAAGGAAGGAAGGAAGGAAGGAAGGAAGGAAGGAAGGAAGGAAGGAAGGAAGGAAGGAAGGAAAAGAAAGTACAGTAAAAAGATCAGTAAATTCTACAATGATTAGAGAAGTTTCAAAAAAAAGGTGGAACCAAGTGTGATGGTGCACACTTGGGAAGCCGAGACAGGAGGATCTTGGGTTCCAGGTCAATTTCAGCAACTTAACAAGGACTTGGGTGGGTTTTTTTGGGGGGGGAGGAAGGGGTGCTGGGGTATTTAATCCAGGAGGCATTCCACCTCTGAGCTACACCACCAGTTCTATTTTATTTTTATTTTGAAACAGGGTCTTGCTAGGTTGATGAGAGTCTCGCTACTTGCTAAGGCTGTCTTGGAACCTTCGATCCTCCTGTCTCAGCCTCCCAAGTACTGTAATTACAAGCATGCACCACCACTCCCAGCTGCAAGGACCTGTTTTGAAATAAAAAATAAAATAAAACATGGCTCAGGCTATAGCTCAGAGGTAGAACATTTCTGGGTTCAATCACCAGTCACACACACACACACACACACACACACAGTAGAAATTGAATCAGAAAGAACTTGAAGTTCTGGAATGAAGGAGATGAGAAAGCAACGAGCAAAGGCCAATGAAAATGGCATGTGAGAAAACTGTATTTGAGGATAGTTCCTTTTGGGGAAGAAAATGGGAAGTAAAATTGTAAGCACAGATGAATTTCAGATTTTGGAAAACTCCAGGAAAAAAGAAGCATCCTTCTAATCTTCTTGATGTAATAGAAACAGAAAGTTCAGAAATAGAAAGATTAACATATTGTTTCCCAGATTAGATTTCAGCAATGATCAGGGATGGTCATACAGTAGTTGTTTAATTAGTATTTACTGATTGATAGAATTCCAAGACATGGCTTTTCCATCAACATGGGTGTGTGTGTGTGTGTGTGTGTGTGTGTGTGTGTGTGTGTGTGTGTGTAGGGATGGGTACTGGAGAGTGAACCTAGGGGCAATCTACCTCTGAACCACACACCCAGTCCTTTTTTATTATTTTATTTTGAAACTGGGTCTCGCTAAGTTACTGGGGGGTCTCACTAATCTGCAATCCTCCTGTCTCGGCCTCCCAAGTATTAGGATTACAGGTTTGTGCCACCTCACCCAGTTCCATCAACCTTTTATTACTCACAGGCAGACCCCACTGGAAGGGACAATTACACAATTTTATTTCCAACCCATTTTTTTGTTGTTGTTCCTTTTTCATAGTTGCTGCTGTTAAGAGTCCAGGAGGAAAATATATTACCAACAAAGTCATTGCCTCATTAGGAAGCAAGGTCTGATCTGAAACCAATTTTTCAGAACAAGGATTTGTTAAGTGCTGAAAAATGCAGTTTAGTCATGGAGAAAATAAAGACCAATTCACCATACAATTGGGATATATATATATATATATATATATTATATATATGAAAAATTATATATATAATATATATATAAAATTGGGATATATATATATATATATTCTAAGAGATAAAAATTTAACGAGTGGAGGGAACCAGTCCATTATGTCTCTCCTTCAAAAATAGAAACAGAGCCGGGTGTGGTGGTGCACGCTTGTAATCCCAGCATTTGGGAGGCTGAGACCAGAGGATCCGGGTTCGAGGCCAGCCTCAGCTACCTAGTGAGGCACTCGGAAACTCGGCGAGACCCGGTTTCAAAATAAAGAATACAAAATAGGGCTGGGGGTATAGCTCGGAGATAGAATGCCCCTGAATTCAATCCCCAGTACCGAAACAAACAAACAAACAAAAAAATAGAAACAGAATACCCTCCTTAGTGCACAAACAGAAAAGGCTTCCTGCTCCCCATATTTTCTTAATTAAAATTCAGAACAAATGTTGGCCTTTCAAGAAGGTGAAGAATCTTAGAAAAGTGTGTAAAGCTCAAAACAAATCTCTCGTTGAAGGACAAACTGGGTGAGCATTTTCATGTGAGGGTATATGGTGAGCATTCTTTCAGGGTCGCTAGCAAGCAACTGCTGATTACTTCAAGGACAGTGAGGACCTGAAGCTGAGAGGAGGAGAGTGGGAAATCGCCTGCAAACATCAAAGTGACACAGACCAAAGGTGGTGCCAGTTTACTTAAGAAGTATCTCAGAACTAGTCAGTGGAAATAACTTCCATTTGATCATTTATGTGTTCTCTGAAAGATAAATGGATATAAAATGTAAACCATTTGATTCCATCAACTAAGACCACTGTAGGAAGAAGGAAAGCAGAATGCTAATGCTACAATATTCTCTTGGTATAAAATAGAAAATAAACAAAGATTATTCTTTATGTGCCCAGAAAGCATAGTTTGGTGTTCATTTCCTGGATAGATTGTTTTCTCCATGCTCCTAGTCACAGATTTTAACCATTAACTCCATTAAGTTAGTCATAAAGGAGAGGAAGTCAGTGAAAAGAAGTAGTTCTACTCGTTGGGTGGGGTGAGGCACGCCTTTAATCCCAGTGCTTGGGAAGGTGAGACAGGAAGACCATAGGTTGGAGACCAGTCCTAGAAAGGCCCTCAACAACTTAGTGAGGCACTGTTGCAAAATAATAAATAAAAATAGGGCTGGAGGTGTACCTCAGAGGTAATACGCCCCTGAGTTCAATCTCTAGTACCACAAAAAAGAAGAATGAAGTATCTCTATTCAAATTTATGTTCACTTTTCCAGGGGAAAAGATGAAACTTAAAGCATAGCCTATACAGGCGATGAGTCCACTATTCTGATCTTATCTAAAAATACAGTGTCAGCCAGGCATGGTGCCGCATGCTAGTAATGCCAGTACTTGGGAGGCTAAGAAAGTAGGATCACAGGTTCAGTTTGTGGCCAGCTTCAGCTGCTTAGTGAGGCCCTCTGAAACTTAGCAAGACCCTGTTTCAAAATAAAGAATAAAACTAGGGCTGGGGGTGTCGCTCAGAGGTAGAATGCCCCTGAGTTCAATCCCCAATACTGCAAATACATACATACATACATACAATGTCAACTAGAGAACAGAAAACATCCATGCCATTAGATAAGCTTTCCAGAGTCTCAAGCAATTGTTACTTCTTTGTCTCAAGTGGGCTCATCCTTATCTTGTCACAGAAGATTGTGGAAACGGAGGTTTTCAGGGGTATAGTCCTACTAGGTAACACACATTCATAATTCCTTCTTCTTGTCTTCCCTTCCAGCTATCAGAGTATAGAAGTGCAGACCCACTTCTAACTTAGAGATATATAGTTTAGTCCATAAATATAAGCTATATTACAATATTACTCAGCATATTGTGTTAATATCTCCCATCCACTGTCATTTTTTTCAGTGCTGGGGATTGAACCAAGGGGCATTCTACCTCCAAGCTACTCCCCCAACCCTTTTTATTTTGAAAAGGGTTTCACTAAATTGCTGAGGTTCTCCATAAGTTTCTCGAACCTGCAATTCTCCTGTCTCAGCCTCCCAAGTACTGGGATTATGTCATGAGCCACCTTGACTTGGCTTCATTCTTCTTTTTAAAAATTTTATTACTGCATTGTAATTGAGCATGATAGGTTCATAGTGCTATGGATGTATGTGTTTGTTTTATTTTGGTACTGAAAAATTCAACCCAGGGGTAGTCTACCCTTGATTTACACCCAACCCCTTTATTATTTTTTGTTTTTGAATCAGTATCTTGCTAAGAATCTTGTTATGTTGCTGAGGCTGTCCTAGAATCTGCGAGCCTCCTGTTTTGGCCTTCTAAGAACTGAGATTACAGGTGTGTGCCACCATGCCTGGCTCATAGTGATACATTTACATATGCATGCAAGATTATTTGATCTGTTTCCTTCCCCATTTTTCTTTATGGCTGAATAATACTCAACTGTGTATATATACCACATTTTCTTTATCTATTCATTTGCTGATGGTCACCCACACTGATTCCTTATCTTAGCTATTTTGAAAAGTAACAATAAACATGGGCATGCAGGTATTTCTTCAGTAAGCTGACTTTATTCCTTTGTATTTATTATCCAAGTGTGGAGGAGTGGGATAACTAGATCATACTTTTATTTTATTTTTTATTTTTTGCAGTACTGGGGATGGAACCCGGGGGCACTCTACCTTCAAGCTACATTCCCAGCCCTATCTTTTATTCTTTATTTTGAAACAGGGTTTCACTAAGTTGCAGAGGACCTCACTAAGTTGCTGAGGCTGGCCACGAACCTGTCTCAGCCTCCCAAGTACTGGGATTACAAGCCTGTGCCACCACACCCAGCTAGATCATATTTTTAGTTTTAGTTGTTTTGTGAACCTCCAAACTGTTTTCTATGATGATTGCACTAATTTGCATTCCTAGTAACAGTATGTAAGAGTTCCTTTTTCTCCACCTCTTCACCAGCATTTGTAACATTTTATAACAGCCATTCTAACTAAAGTGAGATGGTATCTCATTGTAGTTTTGGTTTCTCATTTCCCCTACTGACTAATGATATTGAGCATTTTTTTCATATATTTCTTGGCTATTTATATTTCTTCTTCTAAGAAATGTCTATTCAGATTATTTGCCCATTTATTTTTATTCAAGTAACCCAATATTTTATTTGATAATGGCTCCAAGGCACAAGAATAGTGATGCCAGCAATTTGTATATGCCAGAGAGAAGCTATAAGATGTTTCCATTAAGTAAAAAGGTGACAGTTCTCTATTTAATAAGGAAAGAAAAAACTATGCAAAGGTTTTCAAGATTTATAGATTTTTGAGAGAGACAAGTATATTATTATAATTGTTCTATTTTAGAACAAATCTATTTTGCTGTCTTAATCATCTTCAAACTCTATGTATCAAGCTCCCTTGACTTCCCCACTTCTCCAGCCTTTATTACTTTGGAATAAAGAATGAATGGATAAAGAAAATGTGGTATATATACACAGTTGAGTATTATTCAGCCATAAAGAAAAATGGGGAAGGAAACAGATCAATGTATCACTATGAGCCAGGCATGATGGCACACACCTATAATCCCAGTTCTTAGAAGGCCAAAACAGGAGGCTCGCAGATTCTATAGATTTTTGAGAGAGGAAAGTATATTATTATAATTGTTCTATTTTATTGTTAGTTACTGTTTTTAATCTCTTACTGTGCCTCATTTTATATTAACTTTCTCATAGACATGTATGCACAGGGAAAAAATATAGTGTACATAAAGTTCAATACTATCATGGTGTCAGGTATCCATCCACTGGTGGTCCCTAGATGTATCAGGAGACTATTGTAAAGTTAAAAAGTGGGAACGAGGGTGCTGCTCCCCTTATGCTGCAATGTAAGTCCTAATAAAGCTTCTTAAAATAAATAAATAGCCACGTGTGGCTGTAATCCTAGTTCATGGGAGGCTGAGCTAGGAGGATTGCAGGTTCAAGGACAGCCTCAGCAACATAGCAAGATCCTATTTCAAAAATTTTAAAAAGGGGGGCTACAGGTGTAGTTTAGAGGTAGAATACCCCTGGGTTCAATAAACAGTACTAAATAAATACCACAAATAAAACAAAAGAGTGGAAACAACCCCATCCATCAATTGATGAATGGATAAACCAATGTGATATATTCTCACAATAGAATATTTATTCAACTATAAAAAGGAATATGCTGCATGCTATAACCTCAAAAACATGGTCAATGAAAGGTAAACATATGAGATAATGTACTGTATGATTTCACTTACATAAAATGCTCATTATAGGCAAATCCATAGATACTGAAAGTTATCTATTGGCTTCTAGGGATGACAGTGGGGGAATAGAGAGGGAAAAGTGAGAGGCCACTGCTAATTTATAGGCTTTCTTTTGGGGATATGAAAATGTTCTAAATTGGATAGTGTCAATACTTGCACAATTTTGTGAGAAAAAAGCCGCACCATGTGTGTACACTTTAAATAGGTAAGTATTATGTTTTGTTAATTATATCTCAATTGTTTAAAATGTTGGGCAAATAGAAGAATAAATGTTTGTAAGCAAAGTTTCCAGAAATCATTTAGAGGGGAGAACCCAAAAATTAGGCTTTGCATCATTGTTACAATTGTTCCTCCCTGTTACCCTGTTATGAGCTGGAGGCCTTCTCCACTCCTAGACCCTTCCCCGAGAGTAGCTGTGCAGCAGCCATTAAAACACAGTGCTCTAGTTTCATCCATGTTCCTGCAAATGACATAATTTTGTTCTTCTTTATGGCTGAGTAAAATTCCATTCTGTGCATATGTCACAGTTTCATAACAAAGTGAAGGGTCATACGTTCTCTCTCATATGTCCAAGTTAGAAAGAAACTAAGAAACAACACAGTTCAAATAATGAGAAGAGACTGCAGTACAAAAACAATGCTATGTACATTCATGAAGCTATCAATGCCATTTCAATATTATTAATGGGGAAGAGGAGGGAGCAGGGCAAGAACCAAAGGGAAATAGACCCCTGCTATGTACATGCATGTTTCTATCACACTAAACCTCAATATGATGTATGGTTAGAATGTATCAATAAAAGTGTATTAATAGCCGGGCGTGGTGGCGCACGCTTGTAATCCCAGCATTTGGGAGGCTGAGACCGGAGGATCTGGGTTCGCGGCCAGCCTCAGCTACCTAGTGAGGCACTCCGCAACTTAGTGAGACCCGGTTTCAAAATAAAGAATAAAAAATAGGGCTGGGAGTGTAGCTCGGAGGTAGAATGCCCCTGAGTTCAATCCCCAGTACCGCAAAAAAAAAAAAAAAAAAAAAAAAAAAAAAAGTGTAATAATAAACAGTGCTCAGGCTCTCTCCTGCAGGGAGAGTAACTAACTGATGGCCCCAGCTGCTGCTCCTCTGGGTTTGTCACCACATTTATGCCAGGCTACCAATCGATGACTAAGCACAGCAGGGGTACTAATGTAGTCTTCTTCCAGCAAGACAGAGTCCTCCTACAGGCAACGTTAGCATGAGAACTTCCCATCCACCTGGCATCACTAAGTTTAGCAGTGGCTGTTCTCTGCAGGCCAGAGCTCATGATAGAAAAGGCGATCAGAGTCAATCTCATTAAGATTCATGGAGATGATGGAGTCCAAAGTAATAAAGGCTGGAGAAGTGGGAAAGTCAAGGGAGCTTGATACATAGAGTTTGAAGATGATTAAGACAGCAATAGCATTACTGTGGCAAAAGAGATCAGCAGCCATCAAGAGTGCCACTTAACATCTACAAGCAGGAAAAAAAAGCAAGAATGGTAGAGCAGGAGACTGATTAAAAGTCACTTTCCCTTGTTCAGGTCCCAGGCTCCGTGTGATAGAATCCATTGCCTAAAAAAGTAAAGTGGCCAGGTCCCTAGGATCCACAACAGCACAGCAAGTATATAATACAATGATTCCTTCTTCAAAGGGTCTAGCTAGGGCCATTTGCTCATATAATTATATGGTGGGGATGGAGAAATTCTCAGACTTTTTGGACATTGAATGGGACTGAAATTGATACCTAGAGACCCAGAGCATCGTCATAGCCCCTTCGTTATTGCCCTATGTGGAGGCCAGGCAATAGATACTTGGCTATAATCCAGCTTGCCACAGGCCCTGGGTCCATGGATTGACCCAGCAGTCAAATCCGAGTCCCTGAATTGAAATTGATATACTTCTCATCATGAGTCTTTGGCCTATGAGATAGGAGCTATCCTAGGGAAGGCCATGTAGGAACTCTGCAACTGAGCCCCCGTAAGCCAAGATAATAAACAGAAAACATTATCACGCTGGATGGGTGGCGCATGCCTGTAATCCCAGTACTTTGGAGGCTGAGACAGGAAGATCATAGGTTTGAAGCCAGCATCAGCAACTTAGTGAGACTCTCAGCAACTTAGCAAGACCCTGTTTCTAAATTGAAAAATATTTCAGGGAGAATAATATGGAGGTAGAAGGCCCCCAGGCTCCAACCCCAGTATCACACACATACACACATACACAAAAATGATCAACTGAGGGTGTGTATGTGTGTGAGAGAGTGCAGAGTGGCATCATTAAAGACCTAAAGGATGCAAGGCCTATCATATTTCCATTCAGTTCACCAGTAATTTGATGGATCCTTGAGAATTCCTGTAGACTACCATAAGCTCAACCAAGTAGTAGTCCTGATTGCAGCTTACTATACTGGACATAGTCTTGATGTTAGAGCAGCCTAATAAGGACTCAAGTAGTACTGTATGTGGCCATGATTTGGTAATTGCATTCTTTTCTGTTCAGCATTCACATGGGACTGATGACAATGTTCATTTACGCAGAAGGTGACAACTATGCTGGAGGCCTCGGTAAGACACATGTGTTGCAGGGTGTGGAAAATAACCCTACAGAACTTCAGAGACCTGCCGATTCAGTAAAGTTTTTAGGGGTCCCATGGTCAGGGGCATGCTAGAATATCTATTCCAAAATAAAAGACAAACTGCTGTTTCATGAATTCCTACAACAAAGAAGGAAGCACAATCTCTGATAGACCTCTATGGATTTTGGAGCCGACACACTTAGCACCACTGTACGTTAAGGAAGGCTCATTCCAGTAAGACGCAGGACTGCCCACTGGCCTAGCTGCACCTCTTTTGGAACTGTGCTATAGTCTAAGACTATTCTTACACAAACATCTTCCTTTCCTCATCCTAAAGATGCCAGACTTGTATCATAGTTTGTGCATTCTCATGCATTTTAGTTGAGCTCCATGAGTGGAGAATAGCTTTATGAACACAGAGAATTTTTATCATTGCCCATTCTGCCCAAAATAGGTGTAATTATTACCTCCTGCCAGGAGTTGTGGAGTGATTGAGTGGAGTGCTCTAGCTATCATCTCAAACACTAGAAATGATAAATGAGGTAAATCTTGAAACTGTTTTATCAGTTCTCTTTATCTACTCAATTTCTACTGAATAGACAATGTGAATACTTGCACAATTCCTTTCACACACTGCCAAGAGTGCTGGAATTCAGAGGTCACTGAGGGACGCTGCCTCTGTGGAATTCAGTAGACATGAAAAAAAAAAAAAAAATAGGTGATTTGGGACCTAACTAGAAAAATAGGCAAGTCCCTTTTCTGCTGTAGAGAACTCCAAGCTGTGCATCAGAGCAGACCCATAATTTTAAAAAGGGAAAGAAATATCAATACAGACACACTGGATAAAATAAAAAGCAATAATTCCATGAAATCAATCTAATTTTTGCAAATTGCCAATTCCGAGTAACAGGGTGAACCAAAATCTTCTGTGGTGCTTTACTTTCAAAAAGAAAAAAATTAAAAAAAAAAAAAAATCGATTAGCAGCAAAATTCCAACATTATGTTAGTAAACTTCTGGTTGTTCTACTAAGTGTTGGAAAGAAAAAATAAATACCTCTACTACTTGAAAATATTTCTCACTGTATCACTTCTGTCTGATGCTATAGAGTGGCACAATTCTCTCTAGACTTCTGTGTGGCAAGATACATTGGTTTAGATGCCCAGAGTGAGTATACATGATTTGGAATAAAATTGGAAAACCAAGAGCTAGCTCTCATCTTCATCCCAAGAAATAAAGAGAAACTTAGTGATGAGAAGGGGCAGAGAAGAAAAGAAGTGTCAGGCCAGGCATGGTGGCACACACTTGTAATCCTAGTACTTGGGAGGCTGAAACAGGAGGATTGCCAATCTCAGCTACTTAGTGAGGCCCTCTGATACTTAGTGAGACCCTGTTTCAAAATAAAAAATAAAAATAAAGGGCCAAGGTTGTAGCTCAGAGGTAGAATGCCCCTGGGTTCAATCCCCAGTAAAATATTAAAAAAAAAAAAACTTGAAAGCCAAGACTTAAGCAAACCTGCAAGTCAGCCTAACCCACAAAATTCTTCTCTCATCCCTTTTGGCTTAGCTATCAAATTTTATCCTGAGACTCAAAGTACTGAAAGACAAGGTAGCTATTGGAAATGCTTTTCACCTCTATACTCCTAACCCCTAAGCCTTTTTTATTTTTCATTTTCAAACAGGGATTTACTAAGTTACTGAGCTGGCCTTAAACCTGCAATCCTCCTTCCTGTCTCTGCTTCCCAGGTTCTAGGATTACAAGCATGTGCCACTATGCCCGCAACATTTAAAATTTTTAATCTAACCATATTTATAAGATTCTGCAGAATCTTTGAAATTTTAACATGATTTTGACAGATCTTTATCATCTATATGAAATGTAAAATAAATTTTTAAGTTCAATCTATTTACTAACTAGGTCACTACATAGTGATAGCTTTGATGTGTTTCTCAACTTTAAGGATAGATCCTCTTGTCTGAGAGAAAGACATTAAGCCTCAAGAGAGAAAAAACAAAGTTATTTAACATCTTATCCCAAAAACTCCATCTTGATAGACTAAAGGATCTAGTGCCCATTGTCAGTAAACAATTTAGTCACATAAAAGTAAGATACACAAAGTAAAAATCAAAACAGAATTGCAAAAAGCTGCAAAGTTAGCTTTCAAAGAAATGGCTGAGCCAGAGCTGGGCGTGGTGGCACACGCTTGTAATCCCAGCATTTGGGAGGCTGAGACCGGAGGATCCGGGTTCTCGGCCAGCCTCAGCTATCTAGTGAGGCCCTCCACAACTTAGTGAGACCCTGTTTCAAAATAAAGAATAAAAAATAGGACTGGGGGTGTAAGTTCAATCCCCAGTACCACAAAAAAAAAAAAAAAAAAAAAAGAAATGGCTGAGCCAGGTGTGGTGGCACACACTTGTAATCCCAGTACTTGGGAGACTGAGACAGGAGGATTGCAGGTCCAAAGCCAGTCTCAGCAACTTAATGAGACTCTCAGAAACCTAGTAAGACCCTGGGTTTGTTTGTTTGTTTGTTTGTTTTTGTTTTGTTTTGTTTTGCAGTACTGGAGCTGTCATAATGACTGCTGACTATTTTGCACAGGAGAAGTGGCTGGGATGTGGTGGTGGAAATGGGGACATCCTTGAGGAAGATGACTCAAGAAGAAACAAAAGAGAAGACACCTGTAATTGATCTCCTGCAGGCAGATCCTGTTGCTACTGTCGGTAGGCCTGGGTAATGAAAAGGACTGACTCATTTGGCAAATAATAAATAGCAACAATCATAGGCATTTACAAAGTATTGATTTCCTTGAGACACAGATTTCCACATGAATAATCTAATTTATAACCAACTAGTTCCTATGATGAGTCTCATAAGTCTCCTGTACAAGTTTGTGGTATTCCTCACATTTCATTTCATGGAAGAGGAAACTAAAGAGGGAAAATACATAGCTTCCTCAAGGCCTCATGGATCTATACTGAATGGATAGTCTATGGCGAACACAAGAACAAATGATTCCAGATTACATGGATGGCCCAAAGTTAAATCAGTGGACGCTTCAGCCGGGGAAGCCTCTTCCAAATGACCTCACAGCCTTTTTCCACAACTCCAATAGTCTTTTGTGTGTGTGTGTGTGTGTGTGTGTGTGTGTGCGCACGGTACTCGAGATTGAACCCAGGAGCATTCTACCTCCAAGCTACACCCCCCGGTCCTATTTTTTATCCTTTGCCCCAGCTGTCTCAGCCTCCCAAGTACTGGGATTATAAGCGTCCGCCACCACACTCCAATAGTCTTTGATAACTTCCCTGCTAAGTGGTAGGTCAAAATGTTCCATTTCATCTTGTATGATTTCGACTGCAAGCATCTATAACACCCATTCCTCCAAGAAACCCTGTTTGGTTTTTTTTTAAATTGTAATAATTCATGCATTTGTAAGCATACATCTTTGTTAGGTATAAATTGATAACAACATATGTGCACACATTTCTGATTTGACCCCTTCCCCAATTCCCACCCCGCTCCCTCACCCTCCCTTCCTCTCAGTTCAGTTTAGTGAGTGACCTTGATATACTTGTGTAAGTACATCGTGTGGATTAGGGTGCCCCGCCCCCGTCCATCCCCTTAAGTTAAATCAACTTCTTTGCTTACCGAGGGTCTCTCCTTTTTCATCTAGACACCCTCTTATACCCCATCTTCTCCCTAACATCCACATATTAGGGAGAACATATGCTTTTTTACTATTTGTGACTGGCTAATCTCACTTAACATAATGTTTTCCAGTTGCATCCATTTCCCTGCAAATAACATGATTTTGTCCTTCTTTATGGCTGAGTAAAATTCCATTGTGTACATATCCCATAGTTTTGTAATTTATTCATCTGTTTATGGACATCTTGGCTGCTTCCATAGTTTGGCTATTGTGAATTGTGCAGCTATAAACATAGATACACATGCGTCGGGTTGATACTTTGGTTTCCATTCTTTTGGGTAGATACCCAGACGTGGTATTGCTGGACCATATGGTAGGTTCATTCCCATTCGTCTGAGGATCCTCCATACTGTTTTCCAAAGTGGTTGCACTAATCTGCAATCCCACCAACAATGTATTAGGGCTCCCACTTCTCCACACCCTCGCCAGCATTTGTTGTTGTTTGTGGTTCTTGATGATTGCTGTTCTGATTGGAGTTAGGTGAAATCTCAAGGTAGTTTTGATTTGCATCTCTCTGATTGCTAATGATGTTGAACATTTCCTCATACATTTATTGGCCATTTGTATTTCTTCTTTTGTGAAGTGTCTATTTATATCCTTTGCCCATTTTTTGATTGGGTTATTTGTTTTCTCAGCTGTGATTTCTTGAGCTGGATTGTTCCTTTACTAGTAAAAAATGACCTGCTTTGTCTCTTCTGATATTCTTAGGCTTGAAGTCTAATTTATCTGATATCATGGTTGCTACTCCTGCTTCTCTTCGAGTTCCATTGGCATGAATTACCTTATTCCAGCCCTTCACCCTTAGTTTGTGGGAATCTTTGCTTGTAAGATGTATTTCTTGTAGGCAGCATAGAGATAGATTCTGGGTTTTGATCCATTTTGCCACCTTGTGCCTTTTTATTGGGGAATTGAGACCATTTATATTCAGTGTAGTTATTGAGAGATGATTTTTAATTCCTAACATTTTGGGTTTTGACTTCTGTTTTCAGTGGAGTTTATTCTTCTTTGCTTAGTTGTTTGTTTCCTGGAAATTATTGTTTCTCTGGTTCTGACATTTACTCGTTAGTTCTTCTTTGTAGTTAATCTCTTTAAGTAGTTTCTCTAGTGCTGGTTTGGAAGACATAAATGCTTTCAGTTTCTGTTTGTCATGGAAGGTTTTTATATCCCCGTCAATATTGAGAGAGAGTTTTACTGGGTATGAGAATCTTGGCTGCAAGTTATTTTCTTTCAGAGTTTGGAATATGTTACTCCGGCCCCTCCTGGCATTCATGACTTGATTTGGGAGATCTGGAGTGATTCTAATTGGTTTGCCTCTAAATGTCACTTGGCCTTTTACTTTTGTTGCCTTTAAAATTCTCTCCTTAGCCTCTACATTAGTCAGCTTGATTATTATGTGGCATAGTGAACCTCTTCTTTGGTCTTGTCTTGAGGAAGTTTTATATGTTTTCTGTACCTGTGTGTCAACTTCTCTTTCTATGTTTGGAAAATTCTCGTATATTACTTCTTTGAAAAGGTTGTTTATTCCATAAGTTTCAACTTCTAATCCTTCTTCTATGCCTATTGTTCTTAGGTTAGTTCTTTTAAAATTGGCCCAGATCTCATCGATGTCCAATTCATGTCGTATTTTTTTTTCTAAATTATGCACTATAGATTCATTTTTGGTATGGTCATCTTCTAAGAGTGATATTCTATTTTCCATGTGATCTAATCTGCTGTTTATAGTTTGTATTGATGCCTTTATTTTGGTTATTTCATCTTTCACTTCCTTCAATGCTTCTCTTTGGTTCCTTTTCAGGTCATTGAATTCTTTTTATTTCTTCCTTTATTTCTTTCCAGCTCTCCCTACATTCTTTCTGAAAAATCTGTATTGTTTCTAGTATTAACACTCTGAATTGTTCTTCTGGTAATCTCTGCCATTCTGGGTTGGTGAGATCTGTTACTGAGGGGTTGTGGTGGCTCATTGTTTCTTTCTTTTTTTTTTTTTTGCAGTACTGGGGATTAAACTCAGGGCCATTCTACCTCTGAGCTACACCCCCAGCCCTATTTTTTTATTCTTTATTTTGAAACTGAGTCTCACTAAGTTTCAGAGGGCCTCACTAGGTAGCTGAGGCTGGCCTCGAACCCGGATCCTCTGGTCTCAGCCTCCCGAATGCTGGGATTACAAGCGTGCGCCACCACGCCCGGCTTTCATTGTTTCTTTGTTATTTTTCCTTCCCATGGTTCCCCTGTTTTTAAATTTATATCTTTGCTGCTCTTGCAAGTTTTCTCATCCAATCTCTACAGTGGGGGTTTAGAGGTGTCTGATTGTATATACAGAGACAGGTTGTGTTCAGTGATAAAGGTTGGGTGATAGGTCACATTGATGAATGCAGGAATAGGGTAAAGAAGAGGGTATGTTCCAGCAGAATAAGAGATTGAGTGTGTTGAGGTGATATATTGTAAAGATTAGAGATGGTAGACATGTTGGGAGATTCTGGTAGCCAGTATAGAGTTTTGAGTGGTGGTAGTATGAGATGGTCTTGATATGAGACAGGAAAAAAAGAAAAAGAAAAGAGAAAAAGAGAAGAGGTAAAGTGTTGAGGAGAAAAATATAGAGGGGAGGGGAAAGCTTGTAAAAGGGGTAAGTAGGAGATTCAACAAGCTAAGCAAGTAATAACAAAGCAACCAATCATCCAAACAAACATAAATAAATCAAGGCAATACAAAATGAATAGAGTAAAAACAGATAAAACATAACATCAAAAAAAAAGAAAACAAAACACAACAAAAACAAAAAAAAAAAACCCAAAACCTAAAAGCAACAACAAGCAACAAAAACAAAAACCCTTCTAGTTCATAAGTATCGAGCTTAAATTTTCGAGTGTGTCTCTGGCAATTTTTATTTGCTCTGTCAGTGCAGGTGGGGGGGGGGGTTCGGTGATGTCTCTCCCGCTGCTAGCTTATGCCACTGGGCTCTCCACAGGGCCTCTCTGCGTCTCTCTCTCTGCCTTTGCTGATGGCAGAAATGCAGTCTAAAAGTCGGGCCTTTTCAGATGCCCTATGTGCACTGGGTTCTTCCCGCACTTCTGCTCCTGTCTAATCACTAGAGGGGCAGGTGACTGAGTCTGTTCTTTGTATAGGGACCCCCGAACCCTGGGGGTGCAATACAACTTATGGATCCCTGCTGCTCGGAGTTCCGTTGTTGCTTGCTACACCTCTAGTCGCTGGGGGCGCAGGAGGTCAAAGGTCTGGATATCTGCAGAACGTTGGCTGAAAAGAGGTGGTACGAAAGGTGGCAGCCGCCGGTTCATGGCGCCTGCCCGTTCGCGGCACCCGCCGGCTCCCTTGTTTTCCCTGGGATCTGTGCCACTCTGCTCCTCTTTCCTTCCATCAAGAAGTTGTGTTTGCTGCCATTTTGGTTCAGGCTCTGTTGTGCAGTCAGTCGTTCCAGCTCTGGAGAGGTGCACTGGGGTGGTCCCACTGGAGCTTATGCTGATCGTCCCACGCATTCCGATGGCTGTGGCTGGTGTGGGGATCCCCACCTGGGTAGGATGTGGAGTCCTGGGGGTGCTCACTCCACGCCTGGTCTGGCCGTTGGTCCGCCGCGGTGTTTGTAGATCCCGGCGTCTGGCTGGCCGCCACAGCTCCAGGTCCTGGCTCCATCGCCTGGCTCCATGGCCCAGCACTAAGCACTGAGTCGCCATGTGGCAGTCTCTTTTGCTCTCCCTGTTCAGCTCTTTGGGTCTTCTTTAATTGTAGTTCAAATTTTGCTTTTTTGGTTGCTTTTTTCCTTCTGTTAAGAAGCTGTTTTATGGCAAATTTGATTCAAAATCACAGCTCCAGGGGAAAGGTGTTTCACTCAGAAGCCATCTTGAATCGATCCCCCTCTTGAAATACCTTCTGTGCTCAAGGGGTGTGCTTGCTCATGGTAACTCATTGTTCTTTTCTTCCTTTCATAAGTCACATGCCATTTGTGCCTAAAAGCTTAAAGAAAGTTTTTATTTTTCTTTAAAGCCTAGGATTTTTCTATAATATGTGTTGCTGTCAGTAGCTCTGGGTCAGTATACTTAGGTACATAGTATGCTTCCAATCGTAGTTCAAAATATATAAGGGAATATTACAGGAAAGTTTTTCTTGTCAGTTTTTGTACTTTTTCTATTCCATTTCTTTGGTCTTCTTCCTCTTTAGAGCCCCTAATATTAATCTTTCAGTTCTTTCTATTTTCTATATTTGTCATTTCTCTCAATTGCTCTATTTCATTTCCCTTTGGTTTTTAAGGTATATTTCCTTTTTATCTTCTATTGTTTCTATTTGCTCTAATGTTCCTTCTGTTTTGATCTTCATGTCTAAATAAGCTTTTTTCCTTTCCTTTTCATTTCTAATCTCTCTTTAATTCTGTCATCTCATCTGTAGATTTTTCTAGGTGTGTGTGTGTGTGTGTGTGTGTGCGTGTGTGTGTGTGTTTGGGTATTGAACCCAGGAGCATTCTACCTCTGAGCTACACTCCCAGCCCTATTTTATTTTATGTTTTTATTTTTGAAGCAGAGTCTCACCAAGTTACTGAGGGCCTAAGTTGATGAGGCTAGCTGCAGCTGTGATCCTCCTATCTCAGCCTCCCAAATACTGGATTTACAAGTATGTGCCACCATGCCCAGCTTAGGTTTTCCTAATTCTGGTGAATGATATTCTTTCATATCTTTTATCATTTTCTTAATGCCTTTCAGTTCTTTTGAACACGTTACTGTGTTTATTGTTTTTATAGTATGTCTTCTGAAGTGCTTTCCTTCTGTATGCCAACTTCATTTTCACATAAAAACACTGAGGCCCAGACAGTGGCTAATCATCCAGGTTCACTTGTCCAAGTATGAAAAACAATGTGATTTTAAAAACAAATTTCCAAGACAGGTGTGGTCACACACTCTTGTAATACCAGTACTTGGGAAGTTGAGACAGGAGGAATGCAGGTTCAAGGCCAGCCTCAGCTATTTAGTGAGACCCTATTTCAAAATAAAATAGGGCTGGAGGTGTAGCTCAGAGGTAGAATTCCCCTGGATTCAATCTCTAGTATCAAAAAAAATGCATTCTAGTGTTTCCTTTGGAGAAAAGTAGGAAAGAGATTCATAAAACCAAGCAATCAATATAATACTAAGAATTCCCAACATATAGTAATCATATCCCAGAGGAATTTCTTTCAGGTACCTGTTTTCCCCTTTAGCCTTCAAAAGCAATAAACTATTAATTTAGTCCGAAGAAACCACACCAAACAGTACTCTTTCAAAAAGGCCTAATGAGTCTTACTTCATTTCTTCTGCACTGTTATTTCCACCTCTGTTTTTTTTTTGTTTGTTTGTGGGGTTTTTTTTTGCGGTACTGGGGATTGAACTCAGAGGTGTTCTACCTCCGAGCTATACCCCCCAGCCCTATTTTTTTATTCTTTATTTTGAAACCGAGTTTCACTAAGTTGCGGAGTGCCTCACTAGGTAGCTAAGGCTGGCCACAAACCTGGATCCTCCGGTCTCAGCCTCCCAAATGCTGGGATTACAAGTGCGCGCCACCATGCCCGGCTTCCACCTCTGTTTTTTAAGATCCTCCCTACAGAAGAGAATCATCTCTGCTGTGCAAATCAAAGAGAAAGATCAATGACATTATTATGAATTCTTATGAAAGGGCGTTTCAAATGCAGACATCATTCTACACCAACACTGAGATGTCTTCACTGAAATATTTGATCAATTGTTTGATGTCAAACAATATTACTTGCCGGGCGTGGTGGTGCATGCTTGTAATCCCAGCATTCGGGAGGCTGAGACCGGAGGATCTGGGTTCGCGGCCAGCCTCAGCTACCTAGTGAGGCACTCCACAACTTATTGAGAACCTGTTTCAAAATAAAGAATAAAAAATAGTGCTGGGGGTATAGCTCAGAGGTAGAACGTTTCTGAGTCCTGAGTTCACTCCCTAGTACTGCAAAAAAAAAAAAAAATATATATATATATATATATTACTTAATTAGATATTTGTCTCTTCATGGAAAAGGATAGCTTACTGTATTTTACAAAGGAATGGATTTAACAATTTCCTAACAATAAAATATAATTTTAACATCAAAATGGTTGGGTTCCTTTTCTTATAGAGTGACAGATATATTCAATCTACAATTTAAAGAAATAACAGTTTTATTTTGGGGGGTACTGGAGATTGAGCCAGGGGATTCTACCTCTGAGTTACACCCCCCAGTCTTTTTTCATTTTGAAAAAGGGTCTCACTAGGTTGATGACAGTCTCACTACTTACTGAAGCTGTCCTCAAACCAGCAATCCTACAGTCTCAGCCTCTCAAGTACTGAGATTACAAGCATGTGCCACTATGTCTGGCTGGGAGCAGCATCTTTCATAACAGCCAAAAAGTGACAACAATCCTAAGGTCCAATGATGAAATATGAAACAAAATTTGGTATATCCATGTAATGGATTCTTACTCAGAAATCAAAAGAAAAAAGTATTAATATATGACACAACATTAATGAATTCTGAAAAGACTTCACTAGGTGAAAGAAGCCAAACACAAAAGACCACATATGGTATGATTTAATTTATATAAATGCTGTAGAGTAGGCAAATCTATAGAGAAAATAGATTAGTAGTTGCCTAAGGCTGAGGGTAAAGTGTAGAATTGGAAAATGACTGGTAATAGGCATGGCATTTCCTTTGGGTGATGAAACTATTTTAACATTGATTGTAGTGATACTTGCATAATCTGTGAATATATTTACAACTATATCATGCAGTTTGGGTGAATTACAAGAGGTAAATCATATCATAATAAAACTGTTATTTCTTTAAATTGTAGATTGAATATATCTGTCACTCTATAAGAAAAGGAACCCAAGATTGATTTGTTCAACTAAGAACTGGCCCATTGCTGAGATATATCAGGTGCCCTAAAAATTAGGTAGGAAGCCGGGCGTGGTGGCGCACGCTTGTAATCCCAGCATTTGGGAGGCTGAAACCAGAGTATCCGGGTTCGCAGCCAGCCTCAGCTACCTAGTGAGGCACTCTGCAACTTAGTGAGACTCGGTTTCAAAATAAAGAATAAAAAATAGGGCTGGGGGTATAGCTCGGAGGTAGAATGCCCCTGAGTTCAATCCCCAGTACCACAAAAAAAAAAAAAAAAAAAAAAAGGAAAAAAAAAAAAA
>PVLC010028577.1:0-20821 GCA_004027655.1 Graphiurus murinus
GCTTCCAAAATATTTTTAAATATTAATTAATTAGTCGGGCATGGTGGGGCATGCCTGTAATCCCAATACTTGGGAGGCTGAGACCGGAGGATCACAGACTCAAGGACAGCCTCAGCAACTTAGCGACCCTGTTTCCAAATAAAAAATAAAGTAAGGCTGGGGCTGTAGCTCAGAGTTAGAATGGCCCTGGGTTTCATCCTCAGTACCGCTGTTAATTAAGACGATCAGTGCTTAGTAGGGTCTGTGCACAGCACGTCTGCTGCGTGCGGGTCGGGCTGGGCTGCTGGCCCCGGCTGATCCTGCGCGCCCCCAGGACCTTCGCCCCACTCTGGGAGGTCTTCCGCGTGTCCTCCGACAAGCTGGCGCTCTGCCACCTGGAGCTGACGCGGAAGCTGCAGGACCTCATCAAGGAAGTGCTGCGCTACGGCGACGAGCAGCTGAAGACCCACAAGAAGGTGTGCGTGCGTGGGGGGCGGCAGCGGCGGATCCCGGATCCCGGGCCTTCGGGGTCCTCCAGCCCCTGATGCGCGTGCGCCTGTGAGAATCCCGCTAATTCCACGTTCTCAGCCCCGCAACCTAGAGACCTGAGACCCTGGAACTTCACACCCTTAGAATCGCGGGGGCGGGGGGCGCTGGGGTGCGATTCAGTTTGCCTAGTGTAAGGCCCCGGGTTCCATCCCCGGCCACACACGCCACAAAGCCGGGGGCTGAAATGGTGGCGTCGTGTGCAGCCACGTGCCCTTCTCCCGCCCGCAGTGCAAGGAGGAAGCGCTGGGCACCCTGGACGCCGTGCAGGTGCTGGCGGGCGTCAGCCAGCTGCTACCCAAGTCTCGCGAGAACTACTTGAGCCGCTGCATGGACCAGGAGCGGCTGCGCAGGGAGAACACCAGCCAAAAAGAGATGGACAAGGTTCGCGGGGCTGCCGGATCAGAGAGGGACAGCACGACACACAGCGATGGTCACTGAACCCGCGCGTGGTCCCTGAGCCTGAGCAGCCCCCTGGCTGTCCCACCCCAAGGCCGCCCCCTCTCTGTGCCTCCTAGGCAGAAACCAAAACCAAGAAGGCTGCGGAGAGCCTGCGGCGCTCGGTGGAGAAGTACAACTCGGCCCGAGCCGACTTCGAGCAGAAGATGCTGGACTCGGCCCTGGTAGGAACCCAGAGACCTGCGCCTGGCCAGCCCGGGTGCCACAGGCCAAAGAAACCCAGAACTTCCGAAGCCCCCGCTCCGCGGGTCCTTTGGACCATAAGCTTAAAGCCTGCTATTATTGTTGTTGACATTGTTTCAGAAGCCAAATTATTCTATGACTCAGTTTCCCCATCTATAAAATGGGGACGCTCCTAGTACCGGCCTCATAGAGTGGTGAAGACTGAGTCACTCTGCGGTGTTTTCAGATTGGTGTAATGTAGAAAAAACCACTTCATGATGAGTTTCCTTTTTGGTAGTGGGGATTGAACCCAGGGACATTTTGCCTCCGTGCTAGACCCCCAGCTTTTTTTTTTTTTAAACAGGGTCTTGCTAAGTTGCTGAGGGTCTCGCTGAGTTGCTGGGCTAGCCTCAAACCTGTGACCTTCCTGTCTCATTCTCCCAAGTCCTGGGATTACAAGTGTGCACCACTATGTCCAGCCGAACATTATTATTATTTCTATTACACTGATGAAGTTTTTTAAACAAGGTAGAATTTAGAAACCAAGAGTTTCCGCTATGAGTTCCCATCCAGCCTCTGTCCCTCACCAGCTATGGGGCATTTTGCTGGGCCCTGCACCTGCCTGGATCTCTGTCCACCCACATGGACAAAAAGCAGATTTCGATCCCGGGTTAGGAATCAATTTTTTTTTCACGTTGCAAGTGATTGAAACATTTATTTAAACCTACAAGATTTATAGGCTCAGGAAACTTATGTATGTATGTATTTATTTTTTATATTTTGCAGTACTGGGGATTGTACCCAGGGACGTTCTGCCCCCAAGCTCTACCCCCACTCTATTTTTTCTTTATTTTGAAACAGGGTCTCACTAAGTTGTGGAGGGCCTCACTAAGTAGCTGAGGTTGGCAGCGAACCTGCAATCCTCCTGTCTCAGCCTCCCAAGTACTGGGATTACAAGCTTGAGCCACCACACCGGCTCAGCAAACATAAAAATTTTTTAGGGGGGGATGGGTAGGCGACAGTTCAGCATGGCTGAATCCAGGTGTTCAAATGGTGTTGGCAGGAAGTTGTATCTCTCTAGTTCTCTAATCTGTTTTCTTCCCCTGGGGACTTTACTCCCAAGTGGACACCAAGTGTGTGTGTGGGGTGGGGTGGGGGGTGAGGGACACAGCAAAGTGCACAACAGCCCTCATTTACATTTCACCATCTCATTGGTCCATAGTTCCAGCGAAAGTCCTAGGACAGACTCTCATTGGCTCTTCCCCAAATCAGTCACTGATGGGGGTGGGGGGAGCTGGAGTGCTCTGATTGGCCAGGCTGGGTCACATGGCCTAAGTGGCCTTGAGCTTCTGTTTGCTCCTCCCTTCCTACCTCAGCGCTTCCAAGCGATGGAGGAAACACACCTGCGCCACATGAAGGCGCTGTTGGGCTCCTACGCACACTCGGTGGAGGACACGCACGTGCAGATCGGGCAGGTGAGGCGCGCTTGGCGTGCGGAAGGAGGCTGGGCCAGCGCTGGCCAATGGGCTCTGCCGGTCACACAGCCCGCTCACTCGCCCCCAGGTGCACGAGGAGTTTAAGCAGAACATAGAGAATGTCAGCGTGGAGATGCTGCTCAGGAAGTTTGCTGAGAGCAAGGGCACAGGCCGCGAGAAACCGGGTGAGTCCGCGTTTCTTTTTCAGAAAAATGGGCTGATTACAACTCTTGTCTCCAGCCCACATCGGGAAAGGATCCGATGCCGGCTCTTATGAGAAAATCTAGAACCAGATCCCAGTGGGGTCTTGGAAGCCAGGCGTGACTGTGGAGACTTCACCCCAGGGGCCCAAGGGAGCCCCCGAAGGTTGTTGAGCAAAAAATCAATTGGAAAATGCCCAGATGTGAGGGCTGCGAGGACCTGGGGCAGCCTGGGTCTTTGGAGGCAGGTCTGGGTTTGGGTTCTTTCTTAATCACTCCACCTGTGACCCTGGACATGTGTCTTGACCTCTCCTGACCATCGCCTGGGCTGGCTGGGCACATTGGCTCTTCCCTCACTGAGCTCAGATCTCAGCTGGTGTGGCCGGGAGCCTGCCGCCGGCCTTGCCAGGCCTCCTCACCTTCGGCGTCTCTCAATTCCTGTCTTAGGACCTCTGGACTTCGAGGCGTACAGTGCAGCAGCCCTGCAGGAAGGCAAGTACGTCTGGGCCTGGATGCCCAGGCTAGACCGTGGGGGTGGGGCAGGAGGAGCCCAGCAGAAAGGGGTGCACCTTCTGGGGCTCAGCCGCCTCCATTTGTCCTCAGCTATGAAACGTTTGCGGGGAGCCAAGGTCTTCCGCCTTCCAGGACTAAGCCGGCGGGAGCGGGAGCGGGAGCCTCCGGCCGCTGCGTAAGGATGAGCCCCTGCCTGGCGTGGACCAGGCTAGCCCACAATCCCTTCCCCTGTGCAGGTTACCCCAGACTGGACCCGGATTCCCTACCTCCAGGCTAGACCTGGAGAACCTGTCCCAGGGTAGATCAACTGTACCGCTGCCTAAGCTAGACTGGAATTCTGCCTTTTGCCAAGGCTAGACCAGGAGCTTCCTGGCTCAGGGTAGCCAAGGATTACTCCTGCCTAGGCTGGCCCAGGATTCCTCACTTTGCCAAGGCTAGCCCCCTCCCATTTCCTATGTATTCAGACCAGCCCTCAAGTCTAGTTCCAGGGAGCTTCTCCAAAGCTGTTTGAGGGGAAACAAAACAAATAAAACTGCCATTTAGTTAAGTCCAGATACCCCCCCATCCCCAAGGGAGCCGCAGGGCCCCACGGCCTCCAGGGCTAGCTCAGGACGATGTTGCAGCCTCCCTCCGCTCCATGTCAGTCTGGAGGTGAAGGGGGTGCCCGGTGGAACGGGAGAGCTGATGCCAACGTCTCTTCCTCCCTCCGCAGAGATTTCCTGGAGCCTGGCACAGAGGTGAGTGCCGGAGAGGGCAGGCCACCTGCAGATGGGGGATTGGAGCCACAGAGCCCAGCCTGGGGCTGGGTTCAAAGTCTGCCACCCCTGGGGTCATCCACAGACCCCCGTGGACCTTGTGGGAGAGACCAATCCCCCCACCGCACTTCTGCCCTGGAACTTGCCCACGCACCTGGGGACAAAGCTTTGGGTCTGAGTCGGGCCCTAGAGGCCGGCGTGTGCACACATGCGTGGTAGAAAGTTGAGTGGAGGGGAGCCTGACTCTCCACTTCCCACTCCCCAGATGTGCCCAGAGGTGGATGAAGAAGGTTTCACTGTCCGGCCTGATGTGACTCAGAACAATATCCTTCAGATGCCCCTGGAGATAGTTGTTGGCACAGCAGAAATAAAGCTCCTATGGCCATCCTGGAGACAGCCCCCCATTGCCGCTGAGGCCGATCCAGATGCAGAAACCTGTCCTGGGGGCCAGGGCTGGGCAAGAGGGGGAGAGTGGATTGCATTGCTCTGGAGGGACAGACAGAGGGCTTCTGGAGGAAGGGACACCCGAGTTTAGGTTTTGCAGCTGAATAGGAGTTGGTGGGTCAGTCCAGCAAGCATAGAGGGACAGAGCAGGGAGGGACTCGGCTGATCTGAGGCTGACTGGAGGGAGGCCCGGGTTGGGATCTGCTTGGCTCCTTGACTGCGGCCTACGCACAGCCGAGCCCTCGCGCTTCTCCTCCAGTGACTCAGACTTCGATGACGAGGAGCCCCGCAAATTCTACGTGCACATCAAGCCCGCCCCCGCGCGGGCCCCGGCCTGCAGCTCGGAGGCGGCCGCGGCTCAGCTCCGGGCCACAGCCGGCAGCCTCATCCTGCCGCCCGGACCAGGGGTGAGGGGTGGGGGGCGCCCTTGGGCGAGCCGGCCAGGCTGCCGGATGCTCCCATGCCTGACGCAGTTGCCTTTGTTCACAGGGTACCATGAAACGCCATTCTTCAAGTGAGTGGCCCTCTGTCCTCGCCTGGGGAGGAGTCCGGGGGGGGGGCTGGGCCTGGACCTGGGTGTGGGTTCAAACCCCAGCTCTGCCGTGACTTGGGCAAGCTGCCTACCCACTCAGACTCAGTCTCCGCTTTTGTAAAATACGGTCATTAGGAAAAGAAAAAAAAAATGTGTGTGTGTGTGGTACTGGGATGGAACCCAGGGGCATTCTACATCTAAGCTACACCCCCAGCCCTATTTATTTATTTATTTTTTTGGTACTGGGGATTGATTGAACCCAGAGGCATTCTACCTCCGAGCCTGCAATGAGGGACCCTGGAGGTGGGTGACAGGAAGGCTCAAGGAGGTGTGTCTCCACAGGGGACACTACTGGAAAGCCACAGAGGCCCCGGTCAGCCCCAAGGACCAGCAGGTGTGCTCCATAGGGCGGCCCCTCCCCTGCCCCTTCCCCGGCCTGTGCTCTGGTTTCTCGATGATTGGGCCCTGCAGGGCTGGGGGTCATACATGACCCACAGGAGGCCCCTTCTCAGGGCCTCCAGCGATGCGCTTGAAGACTAGCAAATGAGCAGGTGCTGTGCTGCAGACCAGAAGGGTGACACAGGTGGGGGGAGGGGGCTCCCTGAGGGGTGACATGAGCCGGCCCTTGCAGAGGAGGGGGAGGTGGCCCTGGGCGGGAACAGAGGTCCAGGGGGAATCCTGCCTGCAAAGGTCCTGAGGTGGGGCAAGGGCTAGAAGACCAAGCCCGCCCCTCATGCCTCCCGGTCCCCAGTTGTGCGGAGAGGCTGCCCTGGGATGAGCAGGTGGCCAGAAACCTCTTTGGGCCGCCCCTGGAGTCAGCCTTCGACCACGAAGATTTTACAGGTGAGAGGGCGTAGTGGGTGTGGCCAGTGGGTGAGTGGGTGGAGCCACCGCAAGGATAGGCCAGGTCAGAGGGAGGGTGGAGCCAATGGGAAGACTGGCAGGTTGGTATGGGAGTGGGCGGAGACAGCCCGCGGAGGCCTTTACTAGAGTGGGCGGGGCCACGCTGTGAGTTGGTAGCCACAGAAGATGGGACTTTGCTAGAGTGGGTGGGTCTATGAGGTGTGGGTGGAGCCATAGAGGATGGATGGAGAATTTTGCTAGAGTAGGTGGGGCCGTGTGAGTGGGCGTGGCCATAGAGGGTAGGCCTTTGGTAGAGTGGGAGGGGCCGTAGAGAGGCAGTGTTTGCTAGTGCGTGGGGCCACTTTGTGAATGCAGAGGGTCATAAGGTTTTGTTAGAGTGGGCGGGGCCATAAGGGGTGAGGCTTTGTGGGAGTGGGCGGGGCCGTAGGGGCAAAGGCCTTCTCTAGAGTGGGCTGTGGAGTACTAGTGGAGATAGAACCACAAATGGGTGTGGTCTGCAGAATCAGGAGCGGGGACTCTGGGTCTGTGGGTCCAGAGCTGACATCCTGACTCCCCCTTAGGCTCCAGCAGCCTGGGTTTCACCTCCAGCCCCTCCCCTTTCTCCTCCTCATCGCCTGAAAATGTAGAGGACTCCGGACTGGACTCTCCATCCCATGCAGCAACCGGCCCCTCCCCAGATTCCTGGGTCCCCCGCCCGGGCACCCCGCAGAGCCCGCCCACCTGCAGGGCACAGCCCCCTGATTCAAGGGGGACCCGGGCCCTGCTACCCCCGGACTCGCCGCAGCCTCTGGCGCCATCCCCAGGCCCCTGGGGACTGGAGGCGGGGGAAGGTGAGTGCCCTGGAGAAGGGGTGGGAGGATTCAGCGCTGGTGGAGGCTGTCGTGGGGAAGGGACCTCTGACCTCTGAGCCCCGTTTGATGGGGTGAGGACAGAAGAACCAGGGTGGAAGAGGCAGGAGGATGTCATCAAAGGCGGGGGGGTGGTGGTGGCAGGATCTAGAGCCTGGGCTGGAGCAGGCAGGGCTAGAGGAGGAGCTGAGAGGAGGAAGAACCTGGCTGAGTCAGCTCAAGGCAGAGCTGAAGGAAGGAGCGCTCACAAATGTACCACCCTGCCATGTTCCTTAACAAACAAGGGTGGGACTGAGACACAGGTCACTTCCTCTCTCTCTCTCTCAGAGAATGAAGGTCTTGGAATTGCAGATTATTGACTAAAAATCCTCTGCCACCCCCCCCCAAAGGGTGCCTCCCTTCTAAGCTGCCAGGCTTGCTTGCATACCCCCCAGTGACAGGGAGCTCACCCCTTGTCAGCCACCATTCTGGTGCGTGGGAGGTTCAGGGCTGTAGATGTGCCTGCAAGACTTCGACCATCACACCTTCCTGAAACACCTCCTCCTCCCAGTTTTGGGCTGAGTTCCTGCCCCCAGGGAGGCCCCGGAGGCCGGGCAGCATCTCAGCAGAATCTTCTCCGTACCTACTCCCCAGACCCAATGGCTGCTGCTGACCCCACAGCCAGAGAGGGGCTAGCAGCCCCACCCCGGAGGCCCCGCGCCAGGAAGGTGTCCTGCCCCCTCACCCGAAGCAACGGTGACCTGGTAGGTGCGGGGCGTGGCGGGAGCGGGTCAGGGGTCACCTCGGGTCAGCCTCAGGACCGCTCTGACCCCTGCCTCTCTCCTGCCCTTCCAGTCTCGTTCCCTGAGCCCCTCCCCGCTGGGCTCCTCAGCCCCCAGCATTGCCCCAGAGCGGCCCAGCTTCTCTTCCCAGCCTGGACACGGTGCGTAGGAGCCGCCGCCCCCTCCACGCCCCGGTTTCCTCTTCCTTGGGCTCGGAGGGCAGAGGGTGGCTCTGAGCCGGGGACCTGTGCGCACTCTACTGACCCCATTCCTCCCGCCACCCCAGGCGTCTCCCGGGGCCCGAGCCCAGTGGTCCTCGGTTCCCAGGACGCCCTGCCTGTGGCCACGGCCTTCACCGAATACGTCCACGCCTACTTCCGGGGCCACAGCCCCAGGTACGCGCCGGGGACGGGGACAGGCAGGCGGTGTCCGGGCCCGCGCGGGGAGCTGCGGGTGGACCTCAGCTTGCTCTTTAGTGGAAAGGCCTGGAGTCCTGGGTGTGCAGCCAGGCCCTGTCAGGGCGGCTGAGTAGCGGTAGCTTCGAGCCCCAAGCTGGAAGGAGAAAGAGCTCACCAGAGCTGGTGGGGGCAGGAAGGGGTGACTGGGAGCCAGGGATGGACCTGTCATCCCTGGAGTTACATCCACAGAAAGACCTTAAAGTCAAATGACAACTAGGAGGTGTGTTAGACCCCAAACTCAAGCAGAGGACAGTTAAAAAAAAAAAAAAGAACTATTTTGAGCTTACTGGTAGCCCGGAAAAAGGGGAACTAGGGAAGGGAGTATTCTGCCTCCTTCAGCTCAGGGTGGATTCTTCCTATCCAGGCAGTACTGAAAAAGGAGGGTGGGTATGATCCTTGTACATAAGAGGATTGGAACCTGGCATGGCGGTGCAAGCCTGTAATCCTAGTACTTGGGAGGCTGAGACCGGAGGATTGCAGGTTTGAGATCAGCCTCAGCAAATTGCAACTGTGACTCTCAGCAACATAGCAAGACCCTGTTTACAAACAAACAAACAAACAAACAAAGGACTGGGAAGCCAGGAGGTGCAGGCGACCCAGGAGAAGGAAAGGATGAGGTGCCAGGCAGAGCCCAAAGACAATGCCCGCTCCCCCTCCCAGCTGCCTGGCCCGAGTGACCGGGGAGCTGACCATGACCTTCCCTGCTGGCATCCTGCGAGTATTCAGCGGGACGCCGCCCCCACCTGTCCTCAGCTTCCGGCTCATACACACAGCTCCCATCGAGCACTTCCAGCCCAACACTGACCTGCTCTTCAGGTACTGTGCGTGGCCAGTGGGAGGAGAGGGTCTTACTCTGGTGAGGGCTCGGGGCTCTGCGGCTCTTGGATTTGCTGTGTGACCTGGGTCAGGTTGCTTGCTCTCTCTGAACCTTGCCTTTCAAGCCTCTTTTTCCACCTTCCCCTCCTACCCAGGTAGGGCTTTGCTGGGCATAGGTGGAAGCCCGGGGCGGGCGTGACCTGAGGGTTGGGCGTGATGAGTGTCCCTCTCTACAGTGACCCCTCCCAGAGCGATCCGGACACCAAAGACTTCTGGCTCAACATGGCCGCCCTGACTGAGGCCCTGCAGCGCCAAGCAGAGCAGAACCCCACGGCCTCCTACCACAACGTGGTGTTACTGCGCTACCAGGTGCGTGGGGCGTGGCCGCGGCCGGCGAGATGGGCGTGCCCTGTGCCCATTGGTGCAGATGGCACTGTTATGCAAAGTGAGGCCCCGCCTCCAAGGTCCCAGCTGCAGCTGTTACAGCGAGGCGCTCTTCTGCCCTCTGCTGGAAGCAGAGTATAATACAGCCCCTACTCATGAGCTATCCCTTCAGGGGCCTGGGCAGCTTGGAAGGTGTGTGCAGGCCTGGGGTCAGCGAGGCTGAATGCGGGGTGTTGAGACAAAGTCAGGGTGGTGGGGCAGAGCATGGTGTGGCAGGACATAACGGCCCGAGCCACGTCTGTCCTGTCCTGGTTCCCCCCAGTTTTCCCGGCCGGGTCCCCAATCCGTGCCTCTGCAGCTGAGTGCGCACTGGCAGTGCGGGGCCGCGCTCACGCAGGTGTCCGTGGAGTACAGATACCGGGCTGGGGCCACGGCCGTGTCTACGCCGCTCACGAATGTCCAGATTCTGCTACCCGTGGGGGAGCCCGTGACCAACGTCCGCCTGCAGCCGGCCGCCACCTGGTGAGGACACACAGGGGACCCTCCACCCCCCCACACACACACAGCCACTCAGGGGCCCATCTCCGGCTTCACCGTAACTGCGCCCCCTGCGCTGAGCCTGAGGGTGATTTCCTAATGACTTCTGAGCCAGGCACTGTGGCCACCCTTGAGTCCCAGCTACACCGGAGGCTGAGGCAGGAGGGTCACTTGAGCCCAGGAGTTCCAGGCCAGCCCCAACATCAGAACAAGAGCCTGTCTCAAACAAACAAACACACAAATGAGGACTTGGGGGGCATGGCAGATTGCTTGCCTAGCATGCAGGAGGCCCAGGGTCCCATCCCCAGTGCTGCAAAAGTAAATAATTAATTTCAAATAATAATTTCTGACACAGAGAGCTTGGCATGCTGTTTTAGGTATCTCATCAACTCCACCAGGTGTGGCCCATCATCAGCCCCATTTGTGGAAGGGGAAACTGAGGCACAGGGAGGCCAAGCTACTTATCTGAGGTCACACCAAAGTTTGAACTAACCCCACCCCCACCTCCATGCCCCCAGCACCAGGCTTTATGGTCCTCTCACTTTGTGTGTGTGTGTGTGTGGCACTGGGGATTGAACCCAGGGCATTCTACCTCTCAGTTCCACCCCCAGGCCTTATTTTATTTTATTGTTTTGAAACAGGGTCTCACCAAGTTGCAGAGGGCCTCACTAAGTTGCTGAAGTGGCAACAAATCTGTGATCCTCCTGTCTTAGCCTCCCAAGTACTGAGATTACAAGCATGCACCACCATGCCTGGCTTGAATGCATCTTCTGTGTGTGTGTGTGTGTGTGTGTGTGTATGGTACTGCAGATTGAACTCAGGGGCATTCTACCTCCAAGCTACACCCCCAGCCGTATTTTTTTTTTCTTTTTTGTAGTACTGGGGATTGAACCCAGGGGCATTCTACCTCTGAGCTATACCCCAGCCCTATTTTTTATTCTTTATTTTGAAACCGGGTCTCACTAAGTTGCAGAGTGCCTCACTAGGTAGCTGAGGCTGGCCGCGAACCCAGATCCTCCAGTCTCAGCCTCCCGAATGCTGGGATTACAAGCGTGCGCCACCACACCTGGCTTGAATGCATCTTGTTAAATGCTACAAAGCTTTGGGCTCTAGGGGACTGACTGCTGCCACCCACCCTGCTTTCACAGATGGGGAAACTGAGGCGAGGTTGGGCAGTGGGCTCTTGGGGTCACACAGCTGACCAGCAGGTGGCCGAGCTGGGTCCCCAGGGCTCCCAGCATCTCCAGGGAAGACCTGACCAGGCTTCTCTCACTTCCAGGAGCCTGGAGGAAAAGCGGTTCATGTGGAAGCTTCCAGATGTGTCCGAAGCTGGGGGTGAGTGACGGCTGGAGCGATGGGTCTCAGGTGGGAGACACATGTTCAAGCCAGAATTGGGAATGTGCAGGAGGGGTGGGGAAGTTGGAGCAGAAGACATCCCAATGAGCAGGCTGCGCATGTGCCAAGCCCCTGGGGCAGGACCGCCTTGAAAACCACGCCAGCCTCGTCACACCAGAAGACAGGAGCGCAGGGGCACAGGAGGAGGTTGGGTGGGGCAGAGGTCACAGACAAAAGGTTCCAGGTGTGAGGCCCAGGTCACCGGGTGCTGGGGCCGGGCCAGGGCGCAGCTGACCTCCTGCCCCCGCAGGCTCGGGCCGCCTCTCCGCCAGCTGGGAGCCACTGTCGGGGCCCAGCACGCCCAGCCCCGTGGCCGCCAAGTTCACCAGTGAGGGAGCTACTCTGTCGGGGGTGGACCTGGAGCTTGTGGGCAGCGGCTACCGCATGTCACTGGTGAAGAGGAGGTTCGCCACAGGTATCTGAGGAGGCCCCAGATGGGGAAGGGGACCCCAGGCTTGGTGGTACACACCTGTAACCCAAGCTAAGACAGGATCGCAGGTTCGAGGCCAGCCTCAGCAACTCAGTGAGATGCTTAATAACTTAATGAGTCCCTGTCTCAAAATAAGAAAGTAAAGAGCCAGGTGTGGTGGCACCTGCCTGTCATGCCAATACTTGGAAGGCTGAGGCAGGGGTGTCTCAGGCAGCAACATAGTGAGTCTGTTTCAAAATAAAAAATAAAAAGGGCTGGGGAATGTAACTCAGAGGTAGAATGCCCCTGGGTACAATCCCCAGTACCATAAAATTAATTAATTAACTAATTAATTAATAAGGCTCTGACGTAGAATAGTCCTGGGTTCCATCCCCAATACCACCACAAGAAAAAAAGAAAAGGAAAAAAAGAAAGAAAGAGGAGGGTAGGGTAGGTGGGGCAGGGAAGGATGAAATGAAGAAAGGAAGGAGGGGGAGGTGGAGAGGAGGAGCTGGGAGCATCGGAGTGCCCAGGGGAGAAGTCAGGGAGAAGCAAGCCTGGGGGCGCAGCGGGTGGAGGGCGGGGCTGGGTCACCCCCACCCCCGGGGGAGCCGTGGGGCCCCGGGGTGGCGGAAGCACCGGGCGCGGGGAAGTTCGAGGGACCCCGAGCGCGGCCCCTCACCGGTGCCCCCGCAGGAATGTACCTGGTGAGCTGCTGAGCCCGCCGGCCGCCGCCGCCTCCTGGTGCTGCCGCCCGCGCCCTCCCGCCCCGCCCGCCGAGCCGAGCCCCGCTCCTCCGCACCAAGCCCTCAGCGCGGTCTTTTAATGTTCTTTAAATAAACACTTTATTTTCTAACAAAAATAAAAGGCAACCTTGTCCTGCTCGATGGCGCGTGCTTCATAAAGCCAGAGAGGGAAGGAAGAGAGGATGGAGGGGTGGGGGACTAGAGCACCCTTCCTTCCTACCGCACCTCGCGCCTCGCTTCACACTCAGCTCCAGGGGAGGAAGGGCCACCCGGGCCCGCGGCCCCCGCCCCACAGCTCCAGAGCTGGGCTGGAGGGAGGAACCAGATTCCGGCTCTAGGGATCTTCCCAAGGAGTCTGGAAGACTTCCTCAGGAGGCGCGTAATAAGCAGGGTTTTATAAGCAGAGGTAAGACATTCTACCTCTGTGCTCCACCCCTAGCCCTATTTTATTTTTTTTATTTGAAAACAGGGTCTTGCTAAGTTGATGCGAACCTCACTGAGTTGCTGAGGCTGGCCTGGAACCTGTGACCCTCCTGTCTCAGCCTCCCGAGTACGGGGATTACAGGCGTGCGCCACCACACCCGGCTCGGGCTCCTGTGAGTGGGGCTGCTGTGGGCGCCGGTGCACGCGGAGGCGCTGGGACACCGGTTGGGGTTCTCCTGGACCGACTGGGTCCCGTGGGAACAGAGTCCATGCGTGCTTTCGATCCCAGAACTCTGGTTTTTGCGCCAGGGTCGCTGGAAGCCCGGGGTTGGAAAACCCGGGCTGGGGAGTGTGGCCTCCGCGGTCAGCGCAGGGGTGCGGGGCTCGCTCGCTTCCCCGGCTCTCAGCCTTTGGGGGAGGCGGGAACGGGCGGGGTCTCGGCGGAGGGGCCTCCCGCGGGATCGGGGGTTTGATCCTAAGGGGCGACCGGGGAGCTCGCAACCAAGTGTTTATCGCTGCAAGGGAGCGAGGGTGTCTGCAGCCACGGAGGCCCGGGAGCCCACGTGTGACGTCGTCGCCCTTTATAAAGTCACTGTGAATCAGACACGTGCCCCGCAGAGCTCGCCCCCAGACCCGGCCCAACCAGAGGACCCAGGGGCCACTTCCTCCATTGTACAGCCGAGGAAACTGAGGCACGGCCAGGAAACCTTCCCCCCTTTCCTCCTTGAGAAGAAACAGGCATGGGAGACGGGAAGGTTCACACACCAGGACTCTCGCCCCCAGAGCCCCTGGCCCCGGCGTGCCAGTCTGGGAACCTCTAGATTGTGCAAACGGCAGGCGGCGGGGTTCGAGTCCTCTCCACCCTCCAGCCCTCAAATCCACAGGGCTGACGGGCAACTTCCAGAACCTCTGAATGCGCGTCCGCAGTCCCCGGGCCGGGGCGAGGGGAGGGAGGGACTCAGGTTTGGGGGTTCCGGAGTCTTCGAACCCCCTGCAGAGGGCGGGGCGGGGCGGGGCACGGGGGCGGGGCCCGCGGGGTGACTCGGTCCCGGCAACGAGGAAACTCAGGCCAGCTGGGCAAACTGGCGCGGCGGGAGGAGGGCGGGCGCGCAGGAAGGAGCGGGTCCCTGCCCAGGTGAAAACCCTTCCTCTCGGCCAGGGAGGCCTCGGAGGCGGCCGGTCGTCTGGAGGGTGAGCGCTGGGGTCCCGGCTAGGAAGCGGGAGGAGGGACCTTGAACCCAGCAAGTCTCTGCACTAGGATGCGGGGCGTCCTGGGACCCCGGGGGGCGGTGACTCGGTGTGGCCGCCAGCAATTCCAAGGCCGGCTGGGGAGGAAGCCTCCCCTGTCTTGAGGTTCTGGGACCCCCGAGTTCTCCAGGGCTGGGCAGGAGCTGTCTTTATTGTGGAGGTGATCAGCTCTGATTGCAAGAACCGTTCCCCGGACCCCGAGTGGGTTATTTCTAGAAAGACCCTCACGGACCCCCTCACATTCGGGGACCCGTGGTTCCCGGGGGATCCGGTCCCAGCTCTGCACAAGTAGCTGTGTGGTGTCTGCAGGTGGCACCTGGTCTCTGGACGTGCCTCAGTTTCCCCTCCTTGAGGGGGAGGGGGAAGAGGCCTGCCGTTCTCAGCCAGGGAGGCCATTTTTACGCTTTTTGTTTGTTCGTTTGTTTGTTTTTGTGGTGCTGGGGATGGAACCCAGGGGTATCTACTGCTAAGCCACACCCCAGCCACCATAGGCGGTGGCCAGTCTCTCTAGGTTGCTGAGGCTGGCTGTGAACCTGCGATCCTCCTGTCTCAGCCTTCCAAGTACTGGGATTACAAGCATGTGCCACCACACCTGGCTATTAACTATGAACTCACCGTGCCCGGCTGTGAATTCCCTGCGATCAGCAAGGGGGGAAGGCTTTATGATAGGGTGCACTCCTGGCTGCTGGGGTCCCTTGCAGAAATGACTTGCTGTTTCTGGGCCTCAGTTTCCCTCTGCATCATGTAGGACTGGTCAGGGAGCTGTGCGGAAGGGGAATTGAGAGGAAGAGGGCAGTGGTCCCAGGTAGTCACCGAAGTTACCCTGATCCTCAGTCTCCGGCCACCCCAGCCGGCCAGCTCTCTCTTGGGGCTCATTTCCTTTTTTCTGGCAGCTTGTTCCAACATGGGGAATGTCTGGAATTCAGGGCCCCTAGGGGAGCTGCCTCACCCTGGAGGCGACTTCCTCCTGCCACCCTTGGGGGTTTCACTGTAACCCCGCTGGCATCCAGGGCCACACTCTGGCAGAGCAGGGCAGGTCCTGTGGGCATCAGGAGGAAGACGGGGCCCCTCCTAGCTCAGGTGTGCAGCTCGCTGGCCCAGCCCAGATAACCGCGGCTTCCCTCCCTCACCCCTGAGGTGTGGTGGTTTCTCTGGGTGTGAGGGAGCTGAGAGGAGGGGTCTTGGAGTGTCTCTGCCTCTGGCCAGAGCTCAGAGAATCTAGACAAACCAGCCACAGACCCAGAGGCAGGGTGGGTCAGTCCCAGGAGGAATAAGGAAGGTGTCACAAAGTGTCTTTTCCTCTTGCCACCAGCCTCTCAGGCCCAGAGCAGGGCGCAGCCTTGCCTGGGGCCACCCCACAAGCCAGAAAGGGCAACCAGAACAATCCCACATCCTGGGGGGATTCTGGCTTGGCTTACTTGCCTCCCATGACGGGTGCTCATCACCAACATAGCAACCTAAAAGAAATCCCATTGGGTGGTAGTTAAAGACAGAGCCCGGTTCCCACCTGACCCCCCAGTGCCTCAGTTTCCTTCCCCATAACAATGGGTCTAACCCATAGATGATGGCAAGGCTCTGCACTTCCTCAGCCTCAGTTTCCTCATCTAGGAAATGAGCCCAAAGAGACCCTCCAAGGCGTGGTTAAGCCAGGCCTGTATTTATTCAGGGGCCCTGTACCACCTCGCCTCGCATGAGCTTCCTGAGTCCTGCCATGCCGGGCAGCCCCCGTGACAGGTGACAGGAGGGCAGCTCATTCAGCAGACGCAGTTGCCTTGACCCAGCAGGGCCTGGAAACCAGGAAGCCAAGGTCTAAAGAGAAGCACTACCCCCTCCCTCCCTCCCTCCCCCCTCCCCCCTCCACACCCAGCCATGAGCGCAGAGCATATGTTGACAGAAAATCCACTGGGCACACAGTTTTATGAAGTACGGTCTGGCCATGACAAACTTTTCTAAGGAATTATCTTTATTAGACTTTTTCTTTTCTGCATATAAAAGCAATTCCCGCTCCTTGTAAAAATGGACCTGCCCAAGCTGAGCATAGTGGTGCACACCTGTGATCTCAGTACTTGAGAGGCTGAGACAGGAGGATCGCAGGTTCAAAGCCAGCCTCAGCAACTTAGGCCCCTTGGATTTCTGGTTTCCAGGCCCCGCTAGGTCAAGGCAACCGCGTCCGCTGAATGAGCTGCCCTCCTGTCACGGGGGCTGCCTGGCATGGCAGGACCAGGAAGGCGAGGTGAGGTGGTACAGGGCAATCTAGTGAGGCCAGATAAAAAAGAAAATAGGGCTAGGGGTGTAGCCCAGAGGTAGAATGCCTGGGTTCCATCTCCAGTACCATACAAAAAAAAAAAAAAAAAAAGGACTTGTCTATTGTTACTGGGAGGCTAACCAGCACAAACTGGTGAAGAACCACCCTTGAGGTCCAAAATGTCAGGGTTCAAACCCCAGCAGCCCTCTCCAGGCTGTGAGCTGTGTGATCTCAGGAGTTGGGCCCGGCCTGGCCCACTGAAAGGCCCAAGAGCTACTGGAGAGTTTCTGCACCCCTGGAGCTTGCGTATCTTCAGGAAACTCTGTCCTGATCAGCATATGTGTTCCATAAGATCCAGTATCTCTGTCGTCTTGGCTGAGTTCCAAGAACCCGGATTCAGGAGCTCAATACACGCACCACGCTCAATATCTGCTAGGAGCCATGATGTCTGGGCAGGTGATAACAGCCACTGCTGTTGACATTAGTAGTATTCACTGTTGGCATGTCATGAATGTGTCACTTAGAAAACAGACCACCAAGGAGCCAGGCATGTAGGCACACGCTTGTAATCCCAGTACTTGGGAGGCTGAGACTGAGGACCTGGGTTCGAGGCCAGCCTCAGCTACTTAGTGAGGCCCTCTGCAACTTAGTGAGACCATGTTTCAAAATAAAGAATAGGACTGGGAGTGTAGCTCAGAGGTAGAATGCACCTGGATTCAATCCCCAGTACCGCAAAAAAAAAGAAAAAGAAAAAGAAAACCAAAACAGATGTGCCTGTTATCCCAGGACTTGGGAGGCTGATAGGAAGATCACAGGGTCAAGGTCAGACTCAACAACTTGATGAGACCCTCAGCAATTTACTGAGACCCTGCTTCAAAACAAAAAATAAAAAGGGCTAGGGAGACCCGGGCATGGTGGCGCACGCTCGAAATCCCAGCATTTGGGAAGCTGAGACTGGAGGATCTGGGTTTGTGGCCAGCCTCAGCTGCTTAGTGAGGTCCTCAGCAACTTAGTGAGACCCTGTTTCAAAATAAAGAATAAAAAAATTAAGGCTGGGGGTGTAGCTCGGAGGCAGAATGCCCCCAGGTTCCATCCCCTGTACCGCAAAAATAAAAATAAAAATAAATAAAAAGGGCTGGGGAGTAGCTCAGAGGTAGAACACCTCTGGGTTTAAACCCTAGTAACACACACACACACACACACACACACACACACACACACACAATTGTGCCTTTACCAAACATGTTCGGACTTTCTTTGGTTAGGATTCACTTAGAGAATACAGAGTAACAACTATGTTTACAGCGTATACACTGTATCAGGTTCCTAAGCCAATTAGAGATTATTTAAGGCCTGTGGGTGGATTGTGCAGGTTCTGTACAAACAGTACCCCCCCCCTTTTTTTTTTCTTGTAGTGAGGATGGAACCCAGGGGCATTCTACCTCCAAGCTACACCCCCAGCCCTATTATTTATTCTTTATTTTGAAACAGGGTCTCACTAAGTTGTGGAGGGCCTCACTAAATAGCTGAGGCTGGCCGCGAACCCAGATTCTCCCATCTCAGCCTCCCAAGTACTGGGATTACAAGTGCGTGCCACCTGGCTAGCACACCACCTTATAGGAGGGCCTTGGCGTGAGCACTGGGGGTGCGGGGGGGGTGAGCTGGTAGCCAGCCTCCAGGATGTGGACGGATGGCTTGCTTCATACATTAGACTAGCTGGGCCTCCTGCCTGTTCAGAGGCTCATGAATACTCAGCCCCTCCTGAACCTGCAGCAACTCTTGGTCATTAGCTACATTGGGCAACTGCTGTGACCGAGAGGATCCAGCCCTTGAGCACGTCAGGAGGATTTGGAGTCAAGAATATTCTGTACCTCATGGGCCTGCCTGCACTGGCTCCTTCTTACCTCTTTGTGTAGCTCGATTGCGTATTTATTTATTTATTTATTTATTTATTTATTTATTTATTTATTTATTTATTTATTTATTTATTTGGTCCTGGGGATTGAATCCAGGTGCACTCTACCTTTTTTTTTTTTTTTTTTTTTCCCTCCGGTACTGGGGATTGAACTCAGGGGCATTCTACCTCCCAGCTATACCCCCAGCCCTATTTTGGGTTTTTTTTTGTTTTTCGTTTTTTGCGGTACTGGGGATTGAACTCAGGGGCATTCTACCTCCGAGCTATATCCCCAGCTCTATTTTTTGTTCTTTATTTTGAAACCGAGTCTCACTAAGTTGCAGAGTGCCTCACTAGGTAGCTGAGGCTGACCGCGAACCCGGATCCTCCGGTCTCAGCCTCCCGAATGCTGGGATTACAAGCGTGCGCCACCACGCCTGGCTTGCACTCTACCTTTGAGCTATACCCCCAGCCATATTTTATTGTCTTATTTGGAAACAGGGTCTCACTAAGTTGCAGAGGGTTTTGCTAAGTTTCGGAGACTGGCTTCGAACGTGAGATCCTCCTGTCTCAGCCTCTCAAGTACTGGGATTACACATGAGCCACGTCGCCCGGCTGATGTCACTGATTATTAGTCTCACTAATGTATTCATGTCATATGAACAGAGCTGGCATGGTCACAGGGGCATCCCCCAAACCTGGCATACACCGACCCAGCAGGTGAAAGCTCTGCGCCCGGCCACTGAGGCTGCAGCTCTGCCCAGCGCTCCCAGCCAACCCGCCCTCTCACAAGTGGGGGGTCACTGAGGCCGCAGTTGGCTCCTTGAGGTCCCGGAGGCCTCCATGTGGGGATGACCCACCCCACAGTCTGCATCTGTGAGCAGGGGATTCTGGGAGAACCGAAGGGGCGAGACTGTGAGCAGATGGTCATAGGAGTCACCACACAGCTGGGCTGTGTCAAACCCCTTGGCAATGGCCATGTCCCTGTTTGGGGATTCCCAAGTTCTAATGAAACTAAGGCTCAAAGCAGGAGCCGCCTTCTGGATCACAGAGCCCAGCCTGCCCCACCTGGGTGCTTTGGGATGCCGCAAGGTCTGGGGAGGCCTGGGGTCTCTGCAGACACCTTCTTGAAGGCCTTGAACCCCACGTGATCCCTTTGCCTACTGACCCAGAGCCCCGTTTTACCTTGCTGCAAATGGGGGTACTGTATCTGGGCGTGGTGGCACATGCCTATAATTCCAGTACTTGGGAGGCTGAGACAGGAGGATCACAGGTTTAAGACCAGTCTCAGCAATCCAATGAGACTCTCAGCAACTTAGTGAGACCCTGTTTCAAGAAAAAAAAAAAAAAAAAGTGGGCTGAGCCAGGCATGGTGGTGCACACCTGTAATCCCAGTACTTGGGAGGCTGAGACAGGATTGCGGGTTTGAGACTAACCTCAGCAACTTAGTGAGGCTCTCTTTCTTTTCTTTTTTTCTCTTTTTTCTTTTGCAGTACTAGGGATTGAACTCAAGGGCATCCTACCTCCGAGCTACACCCCCAGTCCTATTTTTTATTCTTTATTTTGAAACAGGGTCTCACTAAGTTGCAGAGTGCCTCACTAAGTAGCTGAGGCTGGCTTCGAACCCAGATCCTCCGGTCTCAGCCTCCCAAGTACTGGGATTACAAGCATGCGCCACCACCCTGGCTGAGAGGCTCTCTTTCTAAATAAGGAATCAAATAGGACTGGGAGTGTAGCTCAGAGGTAGACTGCCCCTGAGTTCAATCCCCAGAACACCCCCCCACACACACACACACCAAAAAAAGAAAAAAAGGAATTGGTTTGAGAGCATGGTAGGGTAAGGGCTTTTGTTCTTGTTGTTTGTTTGATTGTTTTGGTCCTAGGAATTGAACCTACGGGCATTCTACCTCTGAGTTTCACCCTCAGTCCTTTTTATTTTTATTTAGAAACAGGATTTCCCTAAGTTGCTGAGACTGGCCTCAAACCTGTGACCCTCCTGTCTCAGCCTACCAAATACTGGGATTACAGGCATGCGCCACTACACCCAACTGTGGTTTGTTCTATTTTATTTATTTATTTATTTATTTTGCGGTAGTGGGGATTGAACTCAGGGGCATTCTATCTCCGAGCTATACCCCCAGCCCTATTTTTTATTCTTTATTTTGAAACAGGGTCTCACTAAGTTGCAGAGGGCCTCACTAAGTAGCTGAGGCTGGCCTCGAACCCAGATCCTCCGGTCTCAGCCTCCCAAATGCTGGGATTACAAGCGTGCGCCATCATGCCTGGCTCTGTTTTTATTTTTATGTCTCATTTTCTTTTGCAACACTGGGGATGGAACACAGCATGGAACAGCATGCTCAGCGAGTGCTCAGCCCCTTGGCTGCACCCCAGGCCTCGCTTTGAGTCCTGTTCCTCTGTTGGTTTAGACTCTCAGCCAGCCGGGCGTGGTGGCGCACGCTTGTAATCCCAGCATTTGGGAGGCTGAGACTATAGGATCCGGGTTCGTGGCCAGACTCAGGTACTTAGTGAGGCACTCTGCAACTGAAGGAGACCCTGTTTCAAAATAAAGAATAAAAAATAGGGCTGGGGGTACAGCTCAGAGGTAGAATGCCCCTGAGTTCAATCCCTACTACCGCAAAAAAAAAAAAAAAAAAAGGAGACTCTCAGCCGTGACGACGGTGGCATTTGGGCATGGACATGGTGGCGAGACAGGGTTGTCCCTGCAGCA
>PVLC010028578.1:0-20911 GCA_004027655.1 Graphiurus murinus
AAAAAAAAAAAAAAAAAAAAAAAAAAAAAAAAAAAAAAAAAAAAAAAAAAAAAAAAAAAAAAAAAAAAAAAAAAAAAAAAAAAAAAAATAGGGGTGGGGGTATAGCTCAAAGGTAGAATGCCCCTGAGTTCAATCCCCAGTACCGCAAAAAAAAAAAAAAAAAAAAAGCAGCAGAAGCGGCTACCACTGGAAGAGCCATTCTTCCTGGGTTCTTTTTTTCTTTCTTTTCCATTGGCGCAGTAACTTTGAGCCTCAAACTGTTTTTCATAGCTGTGCAGGAATAAACGAGAAACCACAAAAATGAAGGCTTCCACTGCACCCATCATCAAATCACAGTGGCAATAAAGAAATCATCCAGAACTCTCCCCAATTTGATTAAACTCTGAGCATTTTAAGTGTTAACTCATTTAATTCTCAAACTTAACCATTTGAAATCTCAGAGACAAAACTCTGTGAAGTTCTAATTTTTTTGCAGTGCTGAGGATTGAACCTGGAGCCTCACACATGCCAGATAAGCACTCTACCACTGAGCTACATCCCCGTACCCCAGAGTCACAATTCTGGACTTCAGTATTTCTCATGGTCCTCTCCAGCCCTTCCTGGAGATCACCAAACTCCCTTTCTAAGTCCCATGAAACAGGTCTTTACTATTAATCAGAGCGCTTTATAAAAACAGCCACTATGACCTACAACCCCCATCCCAACTAGAGTTTTTCTTAACATGTAAAGTGTCTACTCTAAGGGGTCTCAAAAAAATCCTGGCCTGGCAGATATGAGCAACTTTCTGAAAATGTTAATCAGAAAGCAGACAACTTTAATAATTATAGAATCCCTGGATTTCATTTTACTTTTGTAAGCAAAAAGCTTGGCAAAGCTTCTTATGGTTTCCCCCTACTTTTACAAAAATCTGTCTCCTAAGCAAAAGCTTCTGTTTCCCAGTAGCAGTAGACACTCTTTTAAAAAAAAAAAGTTAAAAAAAGGAAGAAGTCATATGACAGCATTTTATTTCCATACTTTCTCCCCAATATTTTCCATGTAAAACAGTCTAGTAGTTTATTTATGATTATACTATTTTCTTTTTTTGGCAGTACTGAGGATTGAACCCAGGGGCATTCTACCTCCAAGCTACACCCCCAGACCCATTTTTTATTCTTTATTTTGAAACAGGGTCTCACTAAATTGCATAGTGCCTCACTAAGTAGCTGAGACTGGCCGTGAACCCGGATCCTCTGGTCTTAGCCTCCCAAATACTGGGATTACAAGCTTGGGCCACCATGCCCGGCTCAATTATATTATTTTCCATTATGGATTCTATTTTTTTTCTTTAATTTCTTGTAGCACTGGAGATTGAACTCAGAGGGATTCTACCTTTGAGCTACACCTCCAGCCTGATTTTTTATTTCTTATTTGGAAAAAGTGTCTTGCTACATTGTTGCAAGTCTCACTACTTGCTGAACCTGCAATCCTTGCTCAGCCTCCCAAGTACAGAGATTACAGGCATGTGCCACCACATCGCTGAATTCTATGTTTTCAAATAATTTATTCTTACAAATTAAGTAATAATCCATGATTTCCTTCCTTCCTTCTTTTGTACTGGCGACTGAACTCAGGGGCATTCTCTGAGCTAAACCCCCAGCCTCATTTTTTTTTTTTTTTTTTGAAACAGGGTCTCACTAAGTTTCGAAAGGTCTCACTAAGTTACAGAGTACTTTGCTAAGTTGCTGCGGCTGGCCTTGAACCTGCGATCCTCCTGTCTCAGCCTCACAAGTACTGCACCACCATACCCAGCTTCTTTCCTTTTATTTAAAAAAAAAAAAAAAAAAAAAGCCCACATATACTCAATTGTTTACTCAGGCCTTTATTATCTGTCAGCCACTGTTACAGACAGTGGGAACACAGCAGAGGAGTCAAACACCAAGTCTCTGATCTCACAGAGCTGACCCATGAAGGATAATAAAGCAGGGTGAGGGAGACAGGGAACAGAGGGAGTGTTCTATTGCAGACAGGGTCCTCAGTGAGGGTCTCTCTTGTCAAGCAGCATGTTCCGGATGAAGAACAAATCCCTAGAGCCAAGACTGAGGTAGGAATATATTAATCAGAACCTTAATCAAGCACTGGAGATGTGGCTCAGTGGCAGAGGACTTACCTAGCAAATGTAGGGCCCTGGGTTCCATGCCCATTCCCCCCAAAAAAGTTAATAAAGATATGACCAATATAAGTGACCACTACTATAACATCCAAAGGAAAGAATTTGCTTTATTCTGCTTACTATAGTTTATATTAGACTTTTTTTGAAATATAATCAGTACTCAGCTCCTCGTTTTAATTCTCAACCCCCCATTACTTCCTTAATAAAGTCTAAGGATTCCAGGAGACCCCATTTTGAAAGCCAGTGACCAGCTCCATCATTTTACACATGGAGACAAACTCACACCCAAGGAACACTGGGATGAAGGTAGAGCTTCCTGTGACGAGAGAATTTTTCACACACAAAAACCCTCCCCATCAAGAAGTTAAACTGTTTAGAAACAGGATAGTACTCAAACACTAAAAAGCCAAACCCTAGCCAGGCGTGGTGGCACACACTTGTTATCCCAGCATTCGGGAGGCTGAGACCAGAGGATCCAGGTTCGTGGCCAGCCTCAGCTACCTAGTGAGGCCCTCTGCAACTTAGTGAGACCCTGTTTCAATAAAGAATAAAAAATAGGGCTAGGGTTATAGCTCGGAGGTAGAATGCCCCTGAGTTCAACCCCCAGTACTGCAAAAATAAATAAATAAATAAATAAATAAATAAATAGGCAAACCCTGGGTTAAACCTCCAGTACAAAAAAAAAAAAAAAAAAGATAAAAATAAATAAATCAAGCAAGCAAGCAAGCTAGGTGTGGTGGTGCATGCTTGTAATCCCAGTACTTGGGAGGCTGAGACAGGAGGATTGCAGGTTTGAAGATAGCCTCATCAAGTAGTAAGACTCTCATCAACCTAGTGAGACCCCGTTTCCAAATAAGAAATAAAATCGGGCTGGGGGTATAGCTCAAAGATAGAATGCTTCTGGGTTCAATCCTCAGTACCACAAAAAACTAAATAAATGAAAAATGAAATAAAATAAAAAGAGTTGTGGGTGTAGCTCAGGGGTAGAATGTTCCTGGGTTCAATCTCCAGCACCAGAAAAACAAAAATCCTTTCACAAGGAGATGCTGCTTTCTGAATTCTGTACCCTTCTCTTCATCTGTCCCCTTTGGCCAGCTGCAGCTCCACTCTGGAACCCTGAGCTGCTCTAAGCTGAGTCCAAAGCTTAAATTGGCTCTTTGCTACCTCAAGTGCAGTGACCACTCCCCTGGGCAGGATGTCTTGCGCTCTCCTCCCAGTCTATCCTACTTCCTTGGGAATTCCCACCTTATTAGGGAATACAAATCCCATCCCATCTTGTCCTGCTTTTGACTTCTCTTACACATACAGCCTGTGCTCCAAGAGTAATTTTACTTTCCAAACAAAAACATCAGGACATGCTGTGAATACAGTCACATGTTATATGAACTGCTGTTAATTCAGTGCCTGAAATATTTCATAGTTTAAAGTAAAACAAGCCAGGTGTGGTAGTGCACACCATAATGACGCCCTTGTCAACTTAGTGAGACCCTGTTTCAAGGTAAAAAATAAAATAGGGCTGGGGGTGTAACTCAGAAGTAGAATGCCCGCGGGTTCAATCCCCAGTACCAATAAACAATAAATAAGTGAATAAATTAATAAACAAATAAAATTTGTTAAAACTTAGGCGGCTATGCTTGGCATGTTGGTACATGCTGTAATCTCAGTACTTGGGAGGCTGAGACAAGAGGATTGAAGGCCAGCCTCAGCTACTTAGTGAGGCCCTTCACAACTTAGTGAGACTCTGTATCAAAAAGTGAATAAAAAATAGGGCTGGGAAGCCAGGCGTGGTGGTTTATGCTTGTAATCCCAGCATTTGGGAGGCTGAGACTGGAGGATCCGGGTTCGAGGCCAACCTCAGCTACCTAGTAAGGCACTCTGCAACTTAGTGAGAACCTGTTTCAAAATAAAGAATAAAAAATAGGGCTGGGGGTATAGCTCGGAGGTAGAATGCCCCTGGGTTCAATCCCCAGTACCAAAAAAAAAAAAAAAAAAAAAAAAATAGGGCTGGGGTGTAGCTTGGAGGTAGAATGCTCCTGGGTTCCATCCCTAGTATCGCAAAATAAATAAATAAGAATAAAAAATAAGGCTGGGAGTGTAGCTCAGAGGTAGAATGCCCCTGGGTTCAATCCTCAATATTGCCAAAAAAAAAAAAGTAAACCAGGCGTGGTGGCACATGTTTGTAATCCCAGTACTAGGGAGGTGGAGACTGGAGGATCCAGGTTCGAGGCCAGCCTCAGCTTCTTAGTGAGGCCCTCTGCAACTTAGCAAGACCCTGTTTCAAAATAAAGAATAAAAAATAGGATTGGGGTAGAATGCCCCTGGGCTCAAACCCCACTACTTAAAAAAATAAAAGAAGTAGAATGCCCCTGGGTTCAATCCCCAATACCAATAATAAATAAATAAATAAATAAATAAATAAATAAATAAATAAATAAATAAAATTTGTTAAAACTTAGGCTATGCTGGGCATGGTGGCATACACTGTAATCTCAGTACTTGGGAGGATAAGACAGGAGGATCACAGATTTGAGAACAGCCTCAGCAACTTAGTGAGACCCTGTTCCAAAAAAATACAAAATAAAATAGGGCTGGAGGAGTAGCTTAGAGATAGTATGTCTTGGGTTCAATCCCCATAAACACACCAAAAAAAAAAAAAAAAAAAAGGCTATTATTATATATAGTCTGATGAAACAACACAGGAAATCAGGACTGTCCAGAAAAATGTATTATTTGTGATCACTATCATAGGCTTTCTGCCTCTGACTACTGCTCTGTTCCCTAATGAATAACTTTATTTTTCCAAAGAAATCTGACATCATCCTACAAAAGGACTTGGAGCTTCTTCCAGGAATAAGGATATGAGAGGCAGTGATAGCAGCTGTGGGTCTGAAAGTAAAAATGCTGGTATCTACAAATCATTATAGAAAAAAAAAAAAAAAACTATCAGCCCTGGCTGCCACAAACAATGTAGCCCTATTGGGGTAAACCAAACATGTGGTATTTCCAGCACTACTTCTAAGCTGGAAATAGATCCCTCTTGAGCTCTCAAGTAAGCACTGTCTTAGTCTGCTTTCTGTTGCTATAACAGATACCCAAGACTAGGTAATTCATAAAGAAAAGAGGTTTCTCTTGGCTCACAATTATGGAGGCTGGGAAGTCCAAGAGTTCCCAACTCCAATAGCTGCTTACCCTCTGGTGAGGGCCTCATGCTGCTTCAGCTCAGTGGAAAGGGGAAGGGCAGGTGGGCATGTACAGAAGGGAGAGAACACGAGGAGCAACTCTCTAACAACCCACTCTCACAATAAGGAATCCTGTCCTGAGAGAGTGAGAATGCACAATAGAAAGGCAGTCATCAGATACCTCCCATGGGACCCCACCTCCCAACACTGCTACACTGAGGAATTAAGGTTCCAACCCATGAACGTTTAGGAGACATACTCAAACCATGGCAACATTCAATTTGGCAGGAAAGAGAAGCATCCAGGATTCAGGAAGGTACATATAAGCCCTGTCCTTACCTCTTGACATCCTCCAGAGACCATAACCTGGGAAGGATGCTTACCAATTTCTAATTAAAAACAAAGCTCCTCCAGAGCTGTCAAGAAAGAATTGATTTGGCCCAAGAGGAGCCACGAGTACTTACAGAGCTCACCATTTCCCAGCCATCTGCACTTGTGAGTAAGCACACTGGAGACCTGGCATACCTGAGACCTGCAGGTATGTTATGCTGACTAAATCTGTGCATGTGTTTGCGTGTGTGTGTGTGTGTGTGTGTGTGTGTGTGTGTGTAGGGGGTTACTAAGGACTGAGCCCAAGGCCTTGTGGCTGCTAAGCAAAGTATCCTACCACTGAGCTACATCCTCAGCCCTTTTTTTAATTTTATTTTGAGACAGGGTGTCACTAAGTTGCCCAGGCTAGCCTCAAGCTTGCAACCCTCCTGCCTCAGCCTCCTGAGAAGTTGGGATAATAGGCATGTGCCACCACACCCAGTTGTATATTGTGTGTGTGTGTGTGTGTGTGTGTGTGTGTGTGTGTGTGTGTGGTGTGCTGGGGACTGAACCAGGGGCATTCTAGCTCTGAGCTATACCCAGCCCTATTTTATTTTTTATTATTGAAATAGGGTCTCACTAAGTTGCAGAGGGCCCCACTAAATTGCTGCAACAGGCCATGAACTTGCAATTCTCCTGTCTCAGTCTTCCAAGTACCAGGATTACAAGCGTGTGCCACCATGCTCAGCTTTTTGTTGTTGCTGTTGCTATTTTTCAGAAAGGTAATGGGTATTGCCCTTTAATGTAGGAAAAAGGACCCAAGCGGGGTGCAGTGGTACATGTTTATAATCCTACCACTTGGGAGGCTGAAACAGGAGGATTGCAGGTTCGAGGACAGTCCCAGCAAGTAGTGAAACTCTCGTCAACCTAGTAAGACTTTGTTTCAAAGTTAAAATAAAATAGGGCTGGGGATGTAGCTCAGAGGTAGAATGCTCTTGGATAGAATCACCAGAATCACCAGTGCCACAAAAAAAAAAAAAAAAAAAGCACTTCTTGAAATTAAAAAAAAAAACCAAAACTAATATTCAAAAGAAGAATTCAGAGATGAGCGTGGTGGCCCACACTTATAATCCCAGTACCTGGGAGGCTGAGACAGGAGGATTGCAGGATTGCAGATTGCAAGTTTGAGGACAGACTCAGCAAGTAGTGAAACTCTCATCATCCTACCAAGACCCTGTTTCAAAAATAAAAATAGGGCTGGGGTGTAGCTCGGAGGGAGAATGCCCCTGGATTTAAACCCCAGTACCAAAAAAAAAAAAAAAAAAGAAGAGGAATTTGGGCTCTACTTCGGAAAACCTTTACTGATATAGTCTTTCTTTCTTTTTTTTTGCAGTACTGGGGATTGAACCCAGGGACATTCTACATCCAAGCTACACCCCCAGTCCTATTTTTTATTCTTTATTTTGAAACAGGGTCTCACTAAGTTGTGGAGGGCCTCACTAAGTAGCTGAGGCTGGCTGTGAATCTGGATCTTCCAAGTCTCAACCTCCAAGTACTGGGATTACAAGGGTGCGCCACCATGCCCGGCCTGATATAGTCTTCCTAATAGCAAAAATCTGGAAACCACAGTCATAGGATTTTGCCACAGAGGATTTTACACAACCTTTGGAAAGAAAAAATGCCAAAGTTCTGTTCACTTGAATGTCATACCAAGATGATTTCTTTATAATTTCCTTTAAAGTTACAATGTTTTAACTAATAAACAAAACAGGGATAAATTCTTTTCAAATGGAAGAAGTTTTCTATTAGCATCAACAAATGTATTCAGTACCAGCTATTGTGCAGTTGAGGGGACTGGGGACTAATAAGCTCTGCACTGTGTCTGTGGCCAGTCATTTGTCAAGGTTGCAGCTTGGAAAATGTGGCTATGTTTATGTTGTATGTAGTTTCTTTAATTTTGTTCCCACTGGGTTTTAGAAAATATAAATTTTGTTTGTACTGTCCCACCTCGGCACATCCTCCAGAGAGCACTATGTGGTCCAGGCTTTGTGTTGCCTGGCTTGAGCTGAAAAACTGACAAGGATTCCATCAAAGACCTGCCATTACCCAACCCTGAAATGCAAATACTCAAATTTGCCTTTGAGTTGCCTATGCACCTTAGATTACTTTAACCCCTTAATTCCTACAATTCCCAAAATGTTCAATTATGTATTAATTACTACCCACATTCTACTCTCAAGGAAGCCAGATGAGCTTGGTGGCACATGCCGGTAATGCCAGTACTTGGGAGGCTGAGACAGGAGAATCACACATTTGCAACCAGCCTCAGCAACCTTATGAGACCCTCTGCAAATTAGTGAGACCCCATTCCAAAATAAAAAATAAAACAGGAGCCGGGAGTGGTGGAATACACTTGTAATCCCAGTACTTGGGAGGCTGAGACAGGAAGATCCAGGTTCGTGGCCAGCCTCAGCTACTTAGTGAGGCTCTCCGCAACTTAGTGAGACCCTGTTTCAAAATAAAGAATAAAAAATAGACTTGGGGTGTAGCTCGGAGGTAGAATGCCCCTGAGTTCAATCCCCAGTACTGCAAAAAAAAATTTTTTTTAAAAAATAGGGCTGGGGGAGCCAAGCGTGGTGGCCCACGCTTGTAATCCCAGCATTCGGGAGGCTGAGACTGGAGGATCCGGGCTCGCGGCCAGCCTCAGCTACCTAGTGAGGAGGCACTCCGCAACTTAGTGAGACTCGGTTTCAAAATAAAGAATAAAAAATAGGGCTGGGGGTATAGCTCGGAGGTAGAATGCCCCTGAGTTCAATCCCCAGTACCACACACACAAAAAAAAAAATAGGGCTGGGGGTATAGCTTGGAGGTAGAATGTCTCTGGGTTCAATCCCCAGCACCATTTAAAAAAAAAGGAATCCAAAGGTGATGGGGTTAAAAATTTTCAAGATCAGCAAAAGCCAGGCCATGGTGGCACATGCCTGCACTCCCAGTACTTGGGAGGCTGAGACGGGAGGATTGCAGGTTTGTGGCCAGGCTCAGCAATTTAGCAAGGCCTTCAGCAACTTAGTGGTACTAAACTTTACTGTTCAAACTAAAAAATAAAATATGGCTGGCAGTGTAGTTCAGGGGTAGACCATGCCTCAGTTCCATCCCTAGTACTGCAAAAAGAAAAAAAAAAAAAAAGATCAGCAGAACTAAAATTTTAACTTAAGCCAGGCACTGTGGCGCATACTGTTAATCCCAGGATTTGGGAGGCTGAGACAGGAGGATCTTAGGTTTGAGGCCAGCCTGGGAAACTTAGCAAGACTCAGTCTCAAAATTACAAATAGGGCTGGGAGTGTAGTTCAGTGGTACAGCATCCCTGGGTTCAATACCCAATACCACATACACACATACATAATTTTTTTTTTTTTTTTTACTTAAACGTCTCAAACAAATGCACTATCAGGTCAATTGGGCATGGGTGGGGGGGATCAATAAAGGGATGTGAAGCAACTGGAACTTCCCAAAGGGTCTTTCTGGAACTGACATACCTTTGAGAAGCCTATCCTTTCCTTCAAGGATGGGAGCAAGCCCATCAGGTGAGGAAACCTGCATGCCTAGGAATCGCACACTACCCACCAAGAAACTGAGGCCCTTCTAAGTCTATTGCTCCAGCACTGGAAAAGTTGATCCACAGGATACTAGGCTGCACAAAGAAACATCCTTGGTCTGGAGGACCTCTGCACTCAAATCAATGTGTTCAGGAGGCAGTTAAAACAACTGTGAGCCGGGCGTGGTGGCCCACACCTGTAATCCCATCATTTGGGAGGCTGAGACTGGAGGATCCGGGTTCGCGGCCAGCCTCAGCCACCTAGTGAGGAGGCACTCCGCAACTTAGTGAGACCCTGTTTCAAAATAAAGAATAAAAAAATAGGGCTGGGGGTATAGCTCGAGATAGAATGCCCCTGAGTTCAATCGCCACAACCGCAAAAAAAACCCAAAAAAACAAAAAAACTGTGAAGCCAGGCATGGTGGTGCACACATGTAATCCCAGTAGTTGGGAGGCTGAGATAGGAGGATTGTAGGTTCACAGCCAGCCTCGGCTACTTAGTGAGGCACTCTGCAACTTAGTGAGACCCTGTTTCAAATAAAGAATAAAAAATAAGGATAGGGGTGTAGTTTGGAGGTAGAATGCCCCTGGGTTCAATCTCCCATTACCGCAAAAAGAAAAAGACATAACCTATGCAAATGCACTCATTAATTTTCACAGTAATTCAGATTAGTTTTACTATCAAATAATATTCCATTTAAAAATTTAAATCATCAGGAAGTAAACTATTTTAATTTAAATATACAATTATGGCCGGGCTTGGTGGCACACGCTTGTAATCCCAGCATTCGGGAGGCTGAGACCGGAGGATCCGGGTTCGCGGCCAGCCTCAGCTACTTGGTGAGGCAATCCGCAACTTAGTGAGACCCTGTTTCAAAATAAAGAATAAAAAATAGGGGTGGGAGCCGGGCGTGGTGGCGCACGCTTGTAATCCCAGCATTTGGGAGGCTGAGACCGGAGGATCCGGGTTCGCGGCCAGCCTCAGCTACGTAGTGAGGCACTCCGCAACTTAGTGAGACTCGGTTTCAAAATAAAGAATAAAAAATAGGGCTGGGGATGTAGCTCGGAGGTAGAATGCCCCTGAGTTCAATCCCCAGTACCACAAAAAAAAAAAAAAAAAAATAGGGCTGGGGGTATAGCTCGGAGGTAGAATACCCCTGAGTTCAACCCCCAGTACCGCAAAAAATAAATAAATAAATAAATAAATATACAATTATGATTTGGAGGGTAACATTTCTACTTTTCTTTAGAGACAGAAAATATTAATTAGCAACAATGAAAGCTAACATTACACACCAATTAAATGCCTAGTGAGCTAGGTGCTTAATTTTATATAATCCTCATTTTTTTTGGACAGTACTGGTGATTGAACCCAGTGGCATTCTACCTCTGAGCTACATTCCCAGCCCTATTTTATTTTTATTTTGAAACAGGGTCTCGCTAGGTTGATGAGAGTCTCATTACTTGCTGAGACTGTCCTTGAACCTGCAATCCTTCTGTCTTAGTCTCTGAAGTACTGGGATTACAGGTGTGTGCCACCATGCCTAGGTTCACCCCAGTCCTTTTTATTTTTTTATTTTGAAATAGGTCTTGCTAAATTACCTAGTGTGGCCTCAAATCTGTGATCTTCCTGTCTCAGCTTCCCAAGTACTCGGATCACAGGCATGTACCACCACGCCTGGCTAGGGTCTACTTTTTATCATGGTTGAGAAGCCAGTACACCAAGACTGTAAAGCTGACAAACCCTACAAGTGGGTCCCTTTCCTTCACTGGCCCACACATAATCTCTCCAGTCTAAAGTTTAGAGATCAGACAAATGGCAGAAGTAGGAGAGATTTTAGGGGCTGGGCTCAAAAGTTCTTCCAGATTAAAAATAAAGCTCTACAACACAATAGGACCTTTCTAAATACTACTGGTGCCCACCCGGGCCATAGGTGACAAAGTCCCAGCAATAAGCTGATAATTAACATGTTGTACAGTTCACTGGATTTCAATTCTTCTACAAGATCCTTTGAATGGCAAGTTAAGAGTTAGCCAGTGGCAAATTCTACTTACTATGGAAGGCCCACAGGGTAAACAAAGCAAGGTATTAGATAAAGCCCTGTACTCCACCTGGGTCCAAGTTCAGCCCTGCCCTTCTTTTATTCAGTTCTCATTATCTGTACTGTACTCTTTTTTTTCCCCCACTTGGGGACTGAACCCAGGGGCATTCTACCTCCTGGTTACACACCCAGCCCTTTTTATTTTGAAACAGGGTCTCACTAGGTTGCTAAAATTCTCACTTGGTTGCTGAGACTGGCCTCGAACCTGTGATCTTCCTGTCTCAGCCTCCCAAGTACTGGGATGACAGGTGTGCACCACCATGCTTGGTCTGCACTGTACTCTTAAAACACTGGCTAGCTGCCACTTGAGATTATATACCTCCCCCCCCAACACACACACGCCTCCTACGTTCTCTTTGCAAACAGCAGTGACTAACTAAAGAACCAATACATCTTTGAGAACATTCTGGTTTACCAAATTAAAGTCAGTTCAAATTCTAAAGACAGATAACCTGCTCCATTTATTTTTCTTTAACACCCTTCAAAATTACCCTCAGCAATCAGCAGAACAAGCCTTCCACTCATGAGAGAGAGAAGTGTGTGATCTTGCAATTTACAAACACTGAGACCTTTATTTAAAGAGTGTCCACATATATTACTCCCAAGGAATGTTGTGTGTGCATCCAAGTAAGGAGGATTAATGCCTCTAGAAATAAAATGCACATACATTGCAGCTCCCTGCAAATGGCTTTTCTGGCTGGCTAAGAAGTCTATAAAGTTTTGCAGCCAAGAAGGCCTACCTGTAACAAAGAATGCGAGGAAACAAGTTCTTTTAAACTGAAGCATGCTCTGTCCACAAAAGAGTTAAGCCAACTGCCCAGAGAGGCCTATAACAAAAACCCAAAACAGGTACAGAGCTGACAGGCCCCTGCCCTGAACATCATGGGGCTAAAAACAAGGACCTTGAGAAATGAATTCTATTATGGACCAGTCAGACAGAAGTTCCCTGTTTCCCTTACCTCCAAAACCTGCTACCTCTCCGAGAGATTTAACTCTGGGTACCAGCTGGGCAGTACCAACCACCGTGTTGGGGCAGAGGATTCTGGGATGCTAGGAGAACTCAAACCTCTTCAGTATCAACTGGAGACTATCGACAGATCTGGGTTTTCCCACTGCATCTGGGCCACATGCCTCCCCATTCAGCAAATATTTACCGAACCTCCACCATATGCCAAGCACCCAGCTAGGCGCCAGGGAGGAAACCAAGCCACAGTCCTCAGTCTCTAGAGATAAAGACAGACAAGAATCGTCCGCAGGATACGGGCCTTGAAAACCTGCCACAGGTTGCTAAGTCCAATAGTACTCTAGGGACTGCATGACCCCAGCGCTAGGCTCCGCGCACGATGAAACTGAGTAATGAAGGCAGGCCCCAGGGCAGGTGAGCAGAGAGGAGGCACACCTGGGTCGGTCGGGTGGAAGAGGGCGGCTCCCGCCGAGGGCGGGGTCCCCAGGGGGAGGGAGGGAAATGGCCCCAAGACCCCGCCGGAGAAAGCGGATCGAGGAGCGGGGTCTGGTCGCGGGAAGCGGGGACGCCGCGGAGGCCGGCCAGGCCTGCATCCCCTCCGCGGGAGCGGAACCCGGGGAGCCCCGGCGCGCCGCTAGGCCGCCCGCCCGCCCGCCCGCCCCGCACCTGGGGCCCCGCCCGGCACCTACCACTTGGGCGACCTTGAGGCGGCCGAGCGTGCCGCGCAGGTAGTCCAGGTCGCAGCGCAGGCCGGCCAGCCCTCGGCGCTGGCTCACCGGCTCGGTGGTGGGCTGGTACGGGCTGCTGGCGCCCGAGATCATGGAGGTGCTCGAGGCCTCGCCTTCGAAGCCGTCCAGCTCCTCGCCGCCCCGCATGCTGCCGTCCGGCCCGGGCCGCCTCGCGCGGCCGGCCCCGGGAGCCAGGAGCGGGCGGGCTCAGCGGGGCCGCCGCATCGCCGCCGCCCGACTGCCCGCCGCGGCTGCCCCGCCGCTGCCTCAGCGCCCGCCGCCCGCTGCGGCCGCGGCTCGGTCCGCTCGGGCTCGGCTCCCGCCGCCTCGGCAGCGGAAAGGGAGGGAGGCGGGAGCGGGCGCCGAGGGAAGGGGGCGGGGGCGGGAGCGGCGCGCCGGCCCGAGGGGGCGGAGCCAGCGCCCGCCCGCCGCTCGGCGGCGCTCCGCGGCGGGAGAGGTGCGGGCGGCGCGGCCACCCAGGGCCCCGGGGGCGGGGCGTCTGCTCCTCGGCCCCGCCCCCGGCCCCGCCCTCACCTGCGCAGCGCGCGCGGGCGGGGCCACTGGTGGGCGCCGGCGGTCCGGCTCGCAAAGGCGGGGACCCGGAGGAATGGAGGCTGAAGGGGAAGGCAGAGGCGAGCCGAGGGGACTCGGAGCTGCTATCCCTGGGCGCTGCCTCAGTTTCTCCTTAGGAGGACGTGGAGTCCTCAACGCGCTGGGGGACAACGTGCTGGCGAGGGCCAAGATGGCCTGTGCCACCCGGGTGCGGGGAACAGTCCGTGGCCCAGGGTGCGCCTGAATCAGACTGTGTGACCGACCAGAAAGGGTGAGCGTGTGGCCGCCCAGCGTCAAGCCAGTTCTGAGGCCAAGGGCGCAGCAGGCAGGGGTGAGGGGGCAGGTTTAGCAGAGTCTCTAGGACCCACACAAGCCCCTGTAAGTTCTGGATCTCCCAGCCTGACCCAGGAGGGGCGCAGAACACTCTAGGCCCTCGCTGACTAACGCTAGTTTCCTCTCTTGGCTGGAAAGATTCAGCTACCTCTAATCATCAAGCCAGGTTAAACACAGATCTTGCCCTGAAGGCATTAATTAGGGGCCAATTTGCAATTCAAGTGTGAAGACTAATTTTAAGCTCAAGTAAAACGCTCACTTTCTAAGAATTGTCGCTTGGATACTGAACCCGTCCACCCCACAAATATCTAGAGCTTTCCCTGCTGCAGGTACTGAGCAAGGCACTTGGATGAGGTGGTATTATTATTATTATTATTATTATTATTGTTGTTGTTGTTGTTATTTTACAGAAGAGGGAGCTAAAGCTCCAGAGAGGAAGTGGCTTGTCCAAGGTCACATGACTAATTAGTGACCATAGCTCAGGTTTCAACTTTTTTCAAAGATGGAAGGATAGTAGCCGGGCTTGGTGGCGCACACTTGTAATCCCAGCATTCGGGAGGCTGAGACCAGAGGATCCGGGTTCGAGGCCAGCCTCAGCTACCTAGTGAGGCACTCCACAACTTAGTGAGACTCGGTTTCAAAATAAAGAATAAAAAATAGGGCTGGGGGTATAGCTCGGAGGTAGAATGCCCCTGAGTTCAACCTCCAGTACCGCAAAAAAAAAAAAAAAAAAAAAAGTAAAAAAAAAGGAAGGATAGTGACTTTAATACTTTATTTAACCAACAAATATTTATTGGGCATACTTATTATGTATTAGGTAATATGCTAAGAATTGGGGATAGACAGCCAGCTAAGGGTGACAGATTGAATGGTTGGATGTGCATTCTGACCCTTCTCTCTCCCTAAATCCCAGTGAAATGACAGCGATAGGAATTTATTTTCCTTTATGTGTGTGGGGGAAGAGGGGGGTACTGGGGATTAAACCCAGGGGCATTCTACCTCAGAGCTACACCCCCAACCCTGTTTTATTTTGAAACAATCTCACTAAGTTGCAGAGGGCCTTGCTAAATTGCTAAGGCTGGTCTTGAACCTGCAATCCTCCTGTCTCAGCCTCCCAAGTCCTGGGATTATGGGCGTGCTCCACCATGCTCAGCTTGTAATTTATTTCCTCCTCCCCCTCCTCCTCCTCCTCCTCCTTCTTCTTCTTCTTCTTTTGGTGATACTGGGGATTGAACTCAGAGGCATTCTACCTCCAAGCTGCACCCCCAGCCCTATTTTTTATTACTTATTTTTGAAACAGGGTCTCACTAAATTGTGGAGGGTCTCACTAAGTAGCTGAGGCTGGCCACAAACCTGCCAACCTCCTGTCTCAGCCTCCCAAGTCCTGGGATTATAAGCATGCGCCACCATGTCTGGCAGAATTTATTTTCTTAAGGGCATAAAACCACAGAGCCAAAGAATGGGGAAGGAAACAATGGCAACAAAATATTCGAACCTGAAATACAAATCCAAGAAAGATAAACCCTCCACCTGCAAAGGGAAAGGCTGCCAATTATATCCTCCAACAAAAGGTTCAGGAAGGGGGTGGTGCCAGAAATAAAAAGTGGGGGTGAAGGCAAGAAATAAAAAACTAAGGTGAAGCCCGGTGTGTTGGCGCATGCTTGTAATCCCAGTACTTGGGAGGCTGAGATAGGAGGATCCAGGTTCATGGCCAGCCTCAGCTACTTAGTGAGGCCCTCTGCAACTTAGTGAGACCCTCTTTTCAAAAAATAATAAGAAATAGGACTGGGGGTGTAGCTCAGAGGTAGAATGCCCCTGGGTTCAATCCCCAGTACCATAAGGAAAAAAAAAAAAAAAAAAAACTAAGGTGAGCCGGGTATGGTGGTGCATACTTGGGAGGCTGAGACAAGTGGATTGTAGGTTCAAAGCCAGCCTCAGCAATTTAGTGAGGCTATCAGCAACCTAGTAAAACCCTGTTTCCACATAATAAAAAGGGCTGGGGATCTGGGGGTGTAGCTCAGAGGTAGAATCCCCTGGATTCAATACCCAGTACCACACACACACACACACACACACACACACACACACACACACGCCCTAAGATGAGACACATTGAAAACTTTCTTAAGAACCCACTTGGAGCCGGGCATGGTGGGGCACACTTGTAATCCCAGCATTTGGGAGGCTGAGACTGGAGGATCTGGGTTCAAAGCCAGCCTCAGCTGCTTAGTGAGGCCCTCCGAAGCTTAGTGAGGCCCTCCGCAACTTAGTGAGACCCTGTTTCAAAATAAAGAATAAAAAATAGGACTGAGGGTATAGCTCAGAGGTAGAATGCCCCCAGGTTTCATCCCCAGTACCACAAAAAAAAAAAAAAAAAAAGAGAGAGAACCCACTTGGGCCAGGCACAGTGGCACAAACCTGTAATCTCTGTACTTGGGAGGCTGAGACAGGAGGATTGTAGGTTTGAAGCCAGCTTCAGCAATTTAGTGAGACCCTATTTCAAAATAGAAAATAAGCCGGGCGTGGTGGCACATGCTTGTAATCCCAGCATTCGGGAGGCTGAGACCAGAGGATCCGGGTTCGCGGCCAGCTTCAGCTACCTAGTGAGGCACTCCGCAACTTAGTGAAACTTGGTTTCAAAATAAAGAATAAAAAATAGGGCTGGGGGTATAGCTCGGAGGTAGAACGCCCCTGAGTTCAATCTCCAGTACCGCAAAAAAAAAAAAAGAAAAGAAAATGGGAGTATAGCTCGAAGGCAGAATGCCTTGGATTTGATCCTCATACCAAAAAAAAGAATGTGTTTGAGTTTGATAGCTGGGCACCTATAGTACCATCTACTCCAGAAGCTGAGGCCCAGAAATTCAATCAAGGACAGCCTGGGCAACTAACTGAGACCCAGTCTGACTACAGAAAAATACATAGCATTTGTGAGGCCCTGGATTCAATCCAGCACCAGAATGAATGAATGAGCGAAAAATACATAGTTTGGGTATAGCTTTGAGATGAAATAGTGATGAGTGCTTAAAAAACTAAGCAAAATAGCCTGGTGTGGTTGTGCACGCTTGTAATCCCAGTATTTGGGAGGCTGAGACAGGAGGGTCCGGGTTCAAGGCCAGCCTCAGCTACCTAGTGAGGCCCTCTGCAACTATGAGACCCTGTTTCAAAAATAAAGAATAAAAAATAGGGCTGGGGGTGTAGCTCGGAAGTAGAATGCCCCTGGGTTCAATCCCCAGTACCGCAAAAAAAAAAAAAAAAAAACTAAGCAAATGTTCATATTTATTAATGCCCAGAAAAATAAAATGATGCATAGAAAAGGGAAAGTATGATAAATCACATGGCTTGACTGTGAATAGCATTTCCATAATCATAATAATGAAACAATGAATGCTGAGCTAACCAAAAGGACATACCCATTTTAGGAAGAGAGGAGAAGGGTCAGGAAGTATGCATGTGTGATAGGGAAAAGGGGCAAGAGATCTGAGCAGTTTTCCATCTGGGGAGATCAGCAGTTGCTTAGAACTGAAAAATCCAAGCCAGGCATGGTAGTGCATGCCTGTAATCCCATACTTGGGAGGCTGAAAAAGAAGGGTGACAGGGTCAAAGCCAGCCTCAACAACTTAGCAAGACTCTGTTTCCCAATAACAAAATTGGTCTAGGGGTGTACCTTGGAGGTAGAGTTAAAAAGTGTTGCCTCTGCAAAACAGAAATGTCATAGAAGTAAAGGGCCTTGTCGATCCACTTGATTCATCTATGTGCAAATGTAACTTTGATAAAAAATAAAAACTAAATTTAAAACAATTTTTTAAAAAAGGATCTTGGGAGCCGGGCGCACGCTTGTAATCCCAGCATTTGGGAGGCTGAGACCAGAGGATCCGGGTTCGCGGCCAGCCTCAGTTACCTAGTGAGGCACTCCGCAACTTAGTGAGACTCGGTTTCAAAATAAAGAATAAAAAATAGGGCTGGGGGTATAGCTTGGAGGTAGAATGCCCCTGAGTTCCATCCCCAGTACCGCAAAAACAAAAAGGATCTTGGGAGCCAAGCCTGGTGGTGCATGCTTGCAATCCCAATACTTGGGAGGCTGAGACAGGAGGATTGCCGGTTTGCGGCCAGCCTCAGCTACTTACTGAGGCCCTTTGCAACTTAGTAAGACCCTGTTTCAAAATAAAGAATAAAATAGGGCTGGAGGTGTGGCTCAGAGGTAGAATGCCCCAGGTTTCCATCCCTAGTACCACACACACACAAAAAAAAAGATCTTGGGAAGCCAGGCATGGGGCACACACTTGTAATCCCAGTACTCAGGAAGCTGAGACAGGAGAATCACAGGTTCAAAGTCAGACTTGGCAACATTAGTGTGGCTCTTAGCAACCTAATGAAACCCTGTTCCCAAATAAGATATAAAATTGGGCTGAGTGTGTAGATTGTAGCTTGAAGGTAGAATGCCTCTGGGTTCAACCCCCACTACCAAAAAAAAAAAAGGATTTTGGGAGTTGGTGGTAAGCAAGGCAGGTGAAGTCCCAGCCAACAGGGCCATGGGGAGCAGGTATCAAAACTATCGCACCAAGCAGAGTGTATATACTAAGTGTTGTTGAGGAAAGAAGGGTGTTCATCATGATACATGAATTTCCGGCAAAAGAACTAAAAGGACTCAATTGCATCTGTGGGTCAGAATTTGAGCTGAGATCTGAAATACAAAAGCCAGTTAATCAGGCAAAAGTATGGTGAGGATCTGGCCTCTGGCACACGCCTGTAATCCCAGTACTTGGGAGGCTAAAACAGGAGGGCTGCAGGTTTGAAGACAGCACATTGTCACTTAGTGACACCCTGTTTCCAAATAAAAAATAAAAAGTGAGCTGGGCGTGGTGGCGCACGCTTGTAATCCCAGCATTTGGGAGGCTGAGACTGGAGGATCCAGATCCAAGGCCAGCCTCAGCTACCTAGTGAGGAGGCACTCCACAACTTAGTGAGACCTGGTTTCAAAATAAAGGATAAAAAATAGGGCTGGGGGTATAGCTCAAAGGTAGAATGCCCCTGAGTTCAATCCCCAGTACTGCAAAAAAATAAATAATAAGTGGTAGGAGTGTAGCTTGGAGGTAGAATGCTCCTGGGTTCAATCCCCAGTACCAAAAGACAGTGAAGGTTGGAAGAGTATTTGGACAGAGGGAACAACATATATAAAGACCCAGAGACGAGCAAAAGCAAGGTACGTGGAGGAGACTCAAGTGCAGAATCCAAGGGGAAGAGAAGTGACAGAGAAGACCTATAGCTGAAAAGGACCCGTGGGCCAGTCCCTGCAGGACCTCATGGGAGGCCCACGTGAGAGGGTGAGCTCCAAATGGAAGAGTGTTCAGCGTGAGAGCAGTCCCCAGGTGGCCTGCCTCAAAGGACGTTCTCCCTGACTCTCGTGCAGTGCAGGGGACCGGCGCATGGAGCAGAGGCAGAACTGGAGGCTCCCTAGCAGCATTCACTAATTGCTCTCTGTTCCTGGACACTTGCCTATGTTTATTTTTAGCTCCTGAGACAGACTCGAAATTTTCTCTTCTGATTTTAACAGAAGTTCACAGACTTCCAGAGAGCGTTGTTGGGAATCCCACATGGATCCTTAAATAGTAGACAAAACTTGGCACAATGGTCCCTTCCTCAGCATTAAACTGTAATACCTCACGAGTCCCTGGGATCTGTGAGTGCCAAAAACAAAATGAAGATAATAACTGGCAGAGAAGCAGGTGGCCTGGACATGTCCCCATCCCAGGGGCTGGTCCACATGTCCAGGGCTGACTCAGGGCTCCCAGACAGAGAAGAGACTGATGAAGAAGCCAGATGCTATTTTATTCATTGATGCCAGAGCAGAGTCTCTGCCAGATCACGGACTTGAACTCTTCCTGGAAGTGCCCTCCATGTTGCAGATGTTGCAGAGGGTTAGTGCACGTCTGTGGACATGCATGGACGTCAAGAGGCTCTTAGAACAGGGACTTGTTCAGCCTGGGCAATGCTTGGCCACTGACCAGTTCTTTATCATTGACCTTTTCTCTGCACTTACAACTGGTCAGAACCTGTTTGTTCTTTAGATCATGCTCAATTTGTAGCATTTTTTTTTTTTTTTAGTACTGGAGATTGAACTCAGGCTCAGGGGCATTCTACCTCCAAGCTATACCTTCAGCTCTTTTTATTTTTTATTTAGAAACAGGGTCTCACTAAGTTACTGAGGCTGCTTTCAAACTGTGATCCTCCTGTCTCAGCCTCCCAAGTACTGGGATTACGAGCATGTGCCACCACGCCCAACTAACGTGTAGCATCTTTACATACAGATACTTCAGTTCATCTGAATCAGGTTTGGCCTCTTCCCAAGTCCCTCAGCATTTTATTTATCCCTGGGTTTAGCTCCCTCCAAGGGCAACCACTTCCAAATCTGGAGTTCCCACTGTACCCATTTTCCACACACATGCTGATTCCTTTGAACAACAGGATTTATGTAGACCCCCTAACCTCAAAGCATAGGTTCTACAAGTTTAGATTCTGAGTCCTACAAAGTCCTGAGAGCAGAGCACCTTCCCAGACTCTGCTTAGTTCACATCTGCAGACATGCCTGGACGTCAAGAGGCTCTTAGAACAGGGACTTTTTCAGCCAGGCGTGGTGGCGCACGCTTGTAATCCCAGCATTTGGGAGGCTGAGACCAGAGGATCCGGGTTCGCAGCCAGCCTCAGCTCCCTAGTGAGCACTCCACAACTTAATGAGACCCTGTTTCAAAATAAAGAATAAAAAATGGAGCCAGGCATGGTGGTGCACGCTTGTAATCCCAGCATTCGGGAGCCTGAGACTGGAGGATCCGGGTTCACGGCCAGCCTCAGCTACCTAGTGAGGCACTCCGCAACTTACTGATTCTCGGTTTCAAAATAAAGAATAAAAAATAGGAGCCGGGCGTGGTGGCGCACGCTTGTAATCCCAGCATTCGGGAGGCTGAGACCGGAGGATCCGGGTTCGCGGCCAGCCTCAGCTACCTAG
>PVLC010028579.1:0-20897 GCA_004027655.1 Graphiurus murinus
ATAATAAAAGAGAAGATAAAATAAAATAAAAAGGCTGGGGTATAGGTTGGAGGTAGAATGCCCCTGGGATTAATTGCCAGTACCACACACAAAAAGTTACATATGGCCATATGATGTGCATTGGTCAGTGAAATGTGAGCAGAAAAGATGTACACCATATTATTTTCTGAAATTTCTGATAGCAAATACAAAATGTGCAACATACCAGCTTCCTGTCAATCAAGTCATGGCTTCCATCACCATGGGTTCCTGAGTGACTCTGAAAGCAGAGCTTGCCTGCAAATCTTCATTGAATATATAGCATGCATGAGAAATAAATGCAAGTTAATGCATGTTATTTTAAAGCCACTACAATGTTATACTGCTTTTTGTTTGTGGTAACAAACCACATAACATTGTTTTTATAGTACTTGGTTATGTGTACAGTCATATGTTGTAGATGGAGACTTTAGATTCTATCAGTTTCTATTTGATTTTTCCTCCTTCTCTCAGATTCCCCCATTTTTAAAAAAGAAAGGAAACTCATCAAAGTAGAACTCTGTCCTGGAGTGGAACAAAATTCCTAAAAAGGTAATTTTAAACATGTCCAGATAAATATCTTGTTTTAGGTTTCTTCCAAGGAATTATACACAGAACTTCAATGCCAGAATGATTGTATCTCTAAGAAATACTTTGGCATTTACAAGGCCAACATAAACTTGGTATTGGAATTTGCAGATCGTTTTCAGAGCGTAAGATTAAAGGAAAGAACTTTAAAGGTTTTCAGCTGGTATACATCAGCATGTCCTTTTAAATAACTGAAGGGGAAAGAGCCAAATGCTCACAACTTTGGTATTTTATATAAAAGAATAACATTATTTATGCCCAGATAACTGATTTTTATCTGTATTAACTCAATTTACTAAGGTTTTTTATGGCTTTCATGAAAAAGTTGGTGGTCTGGACTAGACAAAATATCAAGTAGGCAGATGTATGGATCATAAAAGCAAAGGTTTAAAAGATTGAGAGTGTTGTGACTAAATAAAGAGAATAAAGGTTAACATGAAGTGACTATATAAATTATGCCACTTGGCAGTGGGTGAACAGTAGGAAGAAAAGAACCAGAACAAATTGCCTGAGAACTCTTCTCTATTACTTTCATCACATACATTAAATTAATTTCAAAAGAGAATTTACCTATCCACCTCAGTGTTTACCAATCATTGGCATCTTAACTGCTATTAAGTATATGCTTATCTGCTTGTTTTTATATGTTTGTGAAAGGGTAGGGAGATTGGTAAATGTTCAATTTTGGCTCCATTTTTAGAAACTTGTTATTCAGTGATCAACACCAACTTCCATATTTTAAAGTCTATCCTGCTATAAATGACTTTGATCTAAATTAAAAACAATACTCAACCTAATACCACATCTTGCATGCATCAAATGTTTTTGGTGATGTTTGTGAAAGTGTGCAGCTATATTCTTGTTCCTTTGCGTGTAGATCTTTTTTCTTCACGTGTTAATGTCTTTTTTTGTAGTGCTTATGTTAAATTAATTAAAAAATGACATTTGAATGTGGAATATACAGGAATTTTTGTAAAAGACATCAGTTTTTAATGAAAACCACGAACATTTTAAGACTTTTGACAGGTTTCTTTGATCCTCTTGGCCTTATTTTTTTAATTAAAAGCATGACAATATCTACTCTAGACAGTTTCAGTTATAGGAGTAGAAAAGGACCATCTAGTCTGTTTATTCAAAATCTAAGTAGTTTCTCCTGATGATGTAAATTTCTTCTACAGCCGTCTATACCTTTGTTCTGATTTAAAGATGTTATATCAGATAGTGAATGTCCCTTGAAGAGCTCAAGGTTCATATAGTTCATTCACAAGGGTTATAATCTTATCAGTAGATATACACACTATAATGTATTATCTGGTTGGAAACCTAGGCAGATGGGATGTAGCTGGAGAAAGTGGGTCCCTGGGTGTGTGGCCTTAGGAATTGTGTGTTTTTCTTTGCTTTCCTTTGCTTGTTTTCTCTCTCTTGATTCTGTCCTCCATGATGTAGGAGCAAAGCCTTGCTCTCTTCCTTTCTCTGCTTCTAGCTGCCATGCCCTGAGATCCACAATCCCCAGTCTCATATGGACTGAACCCGAATCTCCAAGGAAAGTGTAAACAAATAAATCTTCATTCCTCTAAGTTGTGTGGTCAGTCCTTTATGATTATATTAGTGATAATGTTGACTGAGACAGAGATTCTATCATCTTTTTCTTAACATTAAATTAATGTGATTTCATTTGAATAAATAATAGCATCAAGTATATTTTATGGTCAGAGAAACACAAATAAAAGTTGTTGAAAGCAACCAATTCACCATGGCATAAACAGTGTTAGTATTATATCATTTACTGATAGAGCTCCAAAGCATGTATAAATATTATCCAGCAGAACCTAATAAATAAAATAGTAAAGAAAAAATGCTGCAAGTTAAATTATATATATAATCATCTGGCTCCAAAACTATATTTAATCCACAATTAGATGTTTATCAGTTATATTTATGTTCTATATGTAACTACTACTTTTTTAAAAAAATATGCCAGTTCATCACAATTTGAGATAAGAGGATGACAAACTATTTTAAGAAAAAATATTCCTTTACAATTTCAGAAGAATATCTATGTCACGTTGAATGTTGAAAAAAAAAATATGTGACATGATTTTGTCCAGCCCATGATTACATGCTGATCACCTATTTTTCTTACTAGTTGATTATGACAATTTGATTTTCCACTACTTAATCTAGACCCATTGAAGGTAGGCATTGCTAAGAGCAAGAACAAAAGTGGGCAAAATGTGTTGTTCTATCAGTGCAATGTAGACATAAAAAGAATGAAATGTCCCAAGGCCAATTCTATGACACATGCAAAGCAAAGGCATTAAACTCCAACCTGTAGCAATATTGAATTCCAGATGGAATAAAGAACCTCAAGTGATAAGATAATGTAGCTAAGGAGGAAAAAACACACTATCAGACAGATTTCTTTTTTCTCCCCAAGGTGAGCTAAAGAATTTTCCTCCTCCTCCTCCTCCTCCTCCTCCTCCTCCTCCTCCTCCTCCTCCTCCTAATCATCATCATCATATCACCATCATCAGTACCATTAACATTGTCATTGCCCTGCACATTCATGAAATTTCAATATATTTATTGAATATTTAAGGCAAAATAGTCATGCAGTCTAACTTCTACAAACACACTTTTATAAATCCAGGTTTACTGAGATATAATTTACATTGAAAATTTATTTAAAATGGACAAGCAAAGCCCTTGAAAAATAGGGGAATAGTCTAACCCCACAGCCAGTAGAATACAGGGAATTAAGTTAGAGCAGAAATCAATGAAGTATAGAATAGAAACAACAATACAAAAAATCAACAAAACTAAAAGCTAGATTCTCAAAAAAATAAACAAGATATATAAACCACTAGATAACATAACCAAAAGAAAGAGAGAATCAAATCAAATTACTAAAATAAGAGATGAAAAAGGTGATATTACCACTGACAGCATGGAAATCCAGATGATTATCAGAAACTACTTTGAAAAACTATACTCCAACAAAATGGAAACTCTAGAAGAAATTGACAAATTTCTAGACACATAAAACCTTCCTAAAATGAGTCAGGAAAATATAGAAAATTTAAACCAATTAATAGCAATCAAAGAGATAGAAGCAGCAATAAAGAGTCTACCATCAAACAAAAGCCCAGGACCACATGGTTTCCCAAGTGAATTTTATAAAACTTTTATAGGAAAGCTAGTCCCAATACTCCTCAATCTATTTCATGAAATATAAAGAAACAAGACTTTCCAAAATGCATTCTATGAAGCCAACATCGGATTAATACCAAAGCCAAATAAAGACACCTCAAGAAAAGAAAACTACAGGCCTATATCATTGGTGAACTTAGACACAAAACTGCTAAACAAAATTTTAGGAATGTGCATTCAAAATCACATCAAGAAAAGTGTACATGACTAATATCATGGTGCACATGACTAACTTGGGTTCATTCCAGGAATGCAAGGCTGGTTCAACATATGAAAACAATGAAAACAATCCATGTAATTCACCACATAAAGAGAACCAAATAATTCTGGAAAATGTGTATAAATCTCTAATGACCTCTCAAAGTGTTATTGTGTCTTTTTAGCCAGTCTTATTTTCCCACCCCAAGCAACTAATACAATTTTTCTACCTAAAGTTGAATATTTTCCAGAATGCTGAATAAGTGAAACATATAATTTATTTTATCTGGCTTCTTTCACTTAGCATTTTATTTTTTATGTGCATTCATGCTGTTTTATATTTCAAAAATGTATCTATTTTTTATTTTCTGAGCAGTTTTCCATTGGAGAGCTATACCTTAATTTGGTTATCCATGTAGAGTTTAATTGCCATTACTTCCAGATGTGAGCAAAATGAGTAAATTTGATGTGAACTTTTGGGTATAGGTCTTAGTATCTATAAGCCTTTAAGTTAATTCTTTAATACTGTATGACTATATCATCACTATAGTAGGGCTTAAATGTTTGTTTTAAGGATAAACAGTTACTTCAGAAATAATGTTTTATATCATATATACAGAATAGCAATATGTTGATAATCTAGTCTAAATTCTCCTATCTTATTATATACATATATGAAACATAGTAAATTTTCTATTAATAACACAACTATTATCAAAAGTACAGATATGAGATAGGTTTAGCTGTTCATATCTGTAATCCAGTACCTGGGAGGCTTAGACAAGAAGATTGAATATTTGAGGCCAACCCAGGATAGCTTAATAAGACCATTTTTCAAAATAAAAAATAAAGTAGGTTTATACCTTAGAAGCTGAATGCCCCCGGGTTTAATCCAGTAACACACACACACTCACACGTACAGATATAGAGATAAAAACTAATAAACACTCTTATTTATTAGTATTACTATTAGTATAACATTATCAATATTACAGATGACTCCTGAACAGTATGAATTTAAACTGAGAAGGCCCACAATTTTTTTTTTTATTGATGACTTGCAAAAATTTGAAAAAAAAAAACTGTAGCCTAGAAATATTTAAAAAATAAAAAGCTGAGCTGGGCGTGGTGGTGCACACTTGTAATCCCAGCATTCAGGAGGCTGAGACTGGAGGATCCGGGTTCGAGGCCAGCCTCAGCTACCTAGTGAGGCACTCCGCAACTTAGTGAGACTCGGTTTCAAAATAAAGAATAAAAAATAGGGCTGGGGGTACAGCTCGGAGGTAGAATGCCCCTGAGTTCAATCCCCAGTACTGCAAAAAAAATAAAAATAAAAAAAAATAAAAAGCTGGATATATCATGAGTGTATGTAGATAATATATGTGATTCTTCCTAAGAAAAGAGTGTCTTCTCTCCCTGGGATATTAGCCTTCAGCTCCTTTCCATATTGGACTGGGACTGCATTATCAGTTGCTCTTACTTTGAGATTCCAGCTCTTGAACCCCTTGACCAGCTACTGGCTCCTTCAGCTTTCCACATGCAGACAGCCACTTGAACACTGCTTTGAACTGTAAGCATCTAAAAGAGGAGGATCACAGGTTGAAGGCCAGCCTCAGCAACTTAGTGGGACTCTGTTTCAAAACAAAAAATGAAAAAAAAACTGGGGATGTAGCTAGGAGGTAGAGCCCCTGGGTTCAATCCTCAAGTAACAAAAAAGAAAATTTTAAAAATTATAGTCTTTTAAGTAGTACAGAGTCATTTGTAAGGTTGTTTTAAGTGTAATATTTCCTTGGTGGTTTCATTTTCATTTAATATTAATATTTATATTACAATTTTACATTCTACTTACAACTGGAAAATGGTACCCTTTAAAGGATACATGTCTTCTAAACTGTTCTCAGGAATATTCACTACAACAAATTATAGTTTATTTATGTGTTACTAATAAGCTGGTAAGAATATAAATAGTTTCCATGGAGCCAAGGACAGTTCTCTTCCTCTCTTTGAATGCTATTGGATGTTTTAAGTTTTCTATATCTTCTTAACTCAATTTAGGAAGGTTTTATGTGTCTAGAAATTTGTCAATTTCTTCTAGATTTTTCATTTTGTTTGGAATATAGTTTTTCAAAGTAGTTTCTTATGATTCTCTGTATTTCCACACTGTGGGGGGAAAAACACTTTCTTCATTTCTTATTTTGGTAATTTAGGTCTATTCTTTCTTTCTTTTGGTTATATTGGCTAGTGATTTATATATCTTGTTTATATTTTCAAGAAACCAGCTTTTGGTTTTGTTGATTTTCTGCATTTTTTTAATTCTCTATTTTATTAATTTATGTTCTAAGTTTAATAATTTACATCTTCTATTGGCTTTGGTGTTATATTGTTCCTGTTTTTCAAGGATTTTGAGGTGTGTCATTAGGTTATTTACTTGGTGATTTTATGTTCTTATGTGGGTACTTTGTGCTACAAATTTTCCTCTTAGTATTACCTTCAAGGTATGCCAGATGTTTTTATACGTTGTGTCTCTTCATTTCTTACTAGACATTTTTAAAATTCTCCCCTCACTTCTTCTATGACCTATTTATTCTCCATTCAGCATTGTGGTATTCAGCCTCTAAGTGTTTATGTGGTTACTCTGTGACTTCTTATATTTGATTTCTAGTTTCATTCCATTGTGGTCTGAAAAGACACAGGGGATTCTGTTACATTTTTTGAATTTGCTAGTGTTAACTTTGTGGTCCAGGGTGTGTGCAATTCAAATGAAGTTAAATACATGGGATTGCATTAAACTGAAGAGCTTCTGTGTAGCAAAGAAAACTATCAAGAACCTCAGCAGAGAATCCACAGAATGGGAAAAAATCTTTGCCAGGTACTCCTCTGATAGAGGACTAAGACAAATTCACCACTAAGGAAACAAATAACCCAATCAAAAAGTGGGCAAAGAATCTAAATAGACACTTCACAAAAGAAGAAGTGCAAATGGCCAATAAATGTATGAGGAAATGTTCTACATCATTAGCAATCAGAGAGATGCAAATCAAACTACACTGACATTTCACCTAACCTCAATTAGAATGGCAATCATTAAAAACACAAACAACAACAAATCCTGGCAAGGGTGTAGAGAAATTGGAACTCTAATACATTTTTGGTTGGATTGCAGATTAGTGCAACCACTTTGGAAAACAGTATGGAGGATCATCAGTCCAATGGGAATGAACCTACCATATGATCCAGCAATACCACTTGGTATTTACCCAAAAGAATGGAAACCAAAGTACCAGACTAAGGCATGTATATCTATGTTTACAGCCACCCAATTCGCAATTGCCAAAGTATGGAACCAGCCAAGATGTCCATTGACAGTTGAATGGATTACAAAACTATGGGATATGTACACAATGGAGTTTTACTCAGTCATAAAGAACAAAATTATGTCATTTGCATGAAAATGGGTAAAACTGGAAGACATTATGTTAAGTGAGATTAGTCAGTCACAAAAAGTAAAAAAAAAAAAAAAAAAAAAAGATGTTCTTCCTGATATGCAGAAGATAGGGAAAAAGTAGGTTATAAAAGGAACTCTAGATGAAGAAGGAGAAATATTAGATGAGCAAAGAAGGTGACTTAACTGAAGGTGATGGGAGGGTGAGGAAAGAAGAACTCTCTAATGCACATGATGTACATTCACAAATATATCAAATTCAATCACTAAGTCAAATGTGAGAAGGAGATGGGGAGTGGAATGCAGTCGGAATTGGTGAAGGGTTAAATGAGAGATGTGTGTGTGTATGCCTCTACCAGCTTATACCTCACAAAGATGCATGATTACAATGCACCAATAAAAAATAATCAAACAAAAAAAATATTATTATTCAAGGGTGTCGAATTTTGTCAAAATATTTTACTTTTCTCTCTTCATGTGACCACAAGTTTTTTTCTTTTAGCCTGATAATAAGGTATATTATTTTTATATTTTAATCTATTAATAGGATGAATTGCAATACTTAATTGTTGTTTGTTAAATTAATCTTCCCTTTCAGATATAGTTCCCATTTAGTTGAGGCATATAATCCCTTTTATTTTTTACTATATTGGTTTGCTAGTGTTTTATTGGAGATTTCTGCATTTATATTTATAAATTATATTTGTTGTCTTTTTTGTGTTATCTTTGCCTAGATATAGTATCAAAATATTACTCACTTCATGAAATATCTTGAAAGCATTGACAAAGAATATATATTAACTTGTTTTTATTTCTATAAGATCAGTAGTGATATCTTCTGTTCTTTCCTGATGCTAGTGATTTGATTCTTCTCTCTTTTATGCTTAGCCTAGCTAAAATTTTGTCAAATTTGCTGATCTTTTAATGAATCATGTTTTGCCTTTCCTAAATTTTTCTATGCTCTCATTTTTTTTAATTTTTTACATCTTCAATATAACATTTAGCCTCCTCCTTTTACTTGCTTTGGTTTAATGTACTCTTTTTTTCTGATTCTTAAAGAGAAGACTTAGGATATTGACTTGATATTTTTCTTTTTAACATAGGTGTTTATACAGATCAATTTCACTTAAGAATGTCATTTTCTACTTTTCCCCATGAATAAGCTTTAATATGTTGTTTGTTTTCATTTATCTCAAAAAATTTTCAAAATTCCCTTACAATTTAACAACTGGTTACTTAAAAGTGTTTGATTGAAATTCTATATATTTGTGAATTTCCTAAATGTCATGCTTTCATTGATATATAAATATATTTTATTTCATTTAGAGAACATGCTTAATGTAATTTAATAGTCTATAAAATACGGTTATTTTCTCACTGAGCAAATCAGAAATAAAATTAAATAATGTTTTACCCTATGACCATGAATTTCTGCATGAAGCTTCCAGACAGTTTAAATAGTGAGAACAAGCCAGGCATGGTGGTGCATGATTGTAATCCCAGCATTTGGGAGGCTGAGACCTGAGGATCCTGGATAGCGGCCAGCCTCAGCTACCTAGTGAGGCCCTCCACAACTTAGTGAGACCCTGTTTCAAAATAAAGAATAAAAAATAGGGCTGAGGGCAGAGGTAGAATCCCCCTGAGTTCAATCCCCAATGCTGCAAAATAAATAAAAAATAAATAAATAAATAAGTAGTGAGAACAATCTGGAAATAGAACTGTTTGAGGCAATTCCACCCTATTATTTACTCTCTTTTTGTTGCTATGTTGATAGTTTCCATGAATATTGTGAGATACTCATTTCTAAGACTATGTAGAAGACATAGTAAGGAGTAGCTAAAAACATCAGAAAGTCTATTTTTCATATGGAGCTTCAGCATACTTTTTGGGTATGCAAGTCCTGGATTATTGGATGTCTCTGATTAATTTCCAGATCTATGTAAAAGTCGACATGAGCTGTAGTCTTTTGCTGTTATGAATGGGTGGATTTTCTGAGCACTTCACTGTTTTTCAAGATTTCTGCTTTTCATTTGATTCTTTAATTGGATAACAGTGGAAATAAATAAAACATTTAAAATACTCTAGTTAGTATGAATTATGTTACTTTTTATAGTACTACATAGAAATATATTCACATTTCTACACAGGTGTGTAAAATATATTGGCTTTGTGTTCATGGATTTGTCATTCTTGTTTCTAAAGATGTATTTCAAATGGAGAATAAATAAATATTTAATAATTATAAATTGCCGTCATTGTTGAAACCAAATGTATTTTTAGTCTATATATGTATGTCCATCCAAAGTATGTCCTTTCTAAATTTCAGAAACTATTTGCTGGAAGATATCTTTAAACTTTTTTTCTGAAAATCATACTACAAAGAGAGAATATAAAGTCTACATGAAGCTAAGGCAAAAAGATGTAAAATTGGGATTATACAATCCAATTTCCTTTTCTTTTTTTTTTTTTTGTGCCAAAATCATGCTGTTTTTATCACAGTGGCCTTGTAGTATAGTTGGAAGTCAGATATTGTGACACCTCCTGTGTGGTTCTTGTTACTGAGAAGTATGTTAGCTATTCTGGGCTTTTGGTAGTTCCAAATAAATTTAAGGACTGGTTTTTCTATGTCTGTTAGGAATGACTTTGGTAATTTAATGGCTGTCACATTGAATCTGTAGATCACTTTTGAAAGAATGGCCATTTTGATGATAGTTATTCTGCCTATCCAAGAGCAAGATCTTTCCATCTTCTAAGGTCTTCTTCAATTTCTTTCTTCAATGTTTTATAATTTTCCTTGTAAAGATCTTTTATCTCCTCGGTTAGATTTATTTCTAAGTATTTTATTTGGGGGGGGTAATATTGTGAGTGTAATTGCTTCCTGGATTTCTTTTTCAGGGGGTTTATGGTTGGCATGCAGGAAAGCTTCTGATTTTTTAAGATTGATTTGTGTTCAGACATTTTGCTGAATTTATTCCTCAGTTCTATAAGCCTTTTGGTTGAGTTTTTTGGGGTCTTCTAAGTAGAGTACCATGCCATCTGCAAATAGGGACAGTTTTAATTCTTCCCTTCATATTTGTACTCCTTTGATTTCCTTCTCTTGCCTAATTGCTGTGGCTAGAGTTTCAAGTACTATTTTGAAAAGAAGTGGTGATAATGGATATCCTTGTCTTGTTTCTGTTTTTAGCGGGAACTTACAGTTTTTCCCCATTTAATATAATGTTGGATGTAGGTCTATTCAATATTGCCTTTATGATGTTGAGGTATGTTCCTTCTATTCCAATTCTCTGCAATGCTTTTAGCATGAATGGGTGTTTAATTTTATTGAATGCTTTTTCATCATCTATTGAAATAATCGTGTGACTTTTGTCTTTGGTTCTATTTATGCAGTGAATTACACGGATTGCTTTTCATATGTTGAAGCAGCCTTGCATCCCTGGGATGAATCTGACTTCGTCATGGTGTATAATTTTCTTGATGTGGTTTTGAATGTGCTTAGCTAGTATTTTGTTTAGCAGTTCTGCATCTAAGTTCATAAGTTATAGGTCTATAGTGTTATTCTCTTGAACTGTCTTTATTTGGCTTTGGTATTATGATCCAGCAATATGACTTCTGGGTGTCTACCCAAAAGAATGGAAACAAAAGTACCAGACTAATACATGCATATCTATATTTATAACAACACAATTCACAATTGCCAAAATATGGAACCAGCCAAGACGTTCATCAACAGATGAATGGATTACAAAACTATGGAATATATACACAATGGAATTTTACTCAGCCATAAAGAAAAACAAAATCATGTCATTTGCAGAGAAATGGATGGAACTGGAAAACATTATGCTAAGTGAGATTAGTCAGTCACAAAAAGTAAAATATCTGATGTTCTTCCAAATATGAGGATGCTAGGGATAAAATAGGTAATAGGAGGTACTCTAGACAAAGAAGGAGAAACCTTAGGTGATCAAAGAACTAAAAGTGGGGGGAAAAGCACCCTAATGTACATGGTGTACATTCACAAACATATCAAAGTCAATCACTAAACCAAACATGAGAATGAGGGCGGGAGAAGGGAATGAGGAGGGAATTAGAAAAGGGTTAAATGAGTGCTGTGTGCATTCATACCTCTACCAGCTTGCACTTCATTAAGATATGTGATTACAATGCATCAATAAAAAAAGAAAAGAAATTGTAATGTTAGATGGCTACTGTTAAAACATTATAGTTATAGCTATGAATGTATAAAATAAAGACATATTTGCTTTCCAAAAAAAGTGGTTTACATTAGAATTTTTGGAGGTATAGGAGCCAAATGAAAAAAATCCATTAATTCATGCAGTGGTATATTTGGAATAAGTGCATCTTGAGGTTTTCCTTTTCACTCAGTTATTTCCATTTTTAGATAAATATTCTATTATATATTCCTTAAAATATTTCTAATCACTATATGTCCTCCATGACCTGATGCCCTATTTCACTATAGTCCTTATAGAAAAAAAATGCAAAATGCAGTTCTGTTCCTCTCATTCTTTATGAAAACTAACTACTCCAATCAGATTTTATATTTCTCTGAAACTCCTATTGGGAACACAAAATAAAATCTTTATGTTAATAAACTCAATATAGATATTCTACTTTTGCTTGACTTGAACTATTAGTGGTACTTAAGGTTGTTGGTCCTTTTATTCTGGTTTTTCACAGACCATCAGCACACCAAAGTCTCCAAGCTTTCCTCTGAGTATCCTTGCTTCCCCTTTTCAATCTACTTTTCAATTTAATTCTTATCTCCCACACCTCTTGATTTTGGAGACCTCTAATATTCAGTTTTTAGCCACTTCTGTTCTCTATCTGGACTCCTCCCTACATGATCTCATCCATATTCTTGACTTTTCCACACATTCCTTAAAGGCTCCAAAATGTTGATATCCAACAACAACCTTTCCTATTAAATATGCCCAACTTTTTTATGGAAGGTACATTTAAATACAAAGCATTTCAACTGAAACAACTAAGTTCTTCAGCATCTCCTGAGTCTGTTTCTCTTGCAATAATTTCATATTTCCAGTGACATAAGCCAAGAACATTGAAGTTTTCATTGACTTTTTCACTTTGCTTTGCATTCCATTTAATCTGGTAGCAAGATATGTTGAGTATACTTTAAATACAACCAGAATTTGACCAATTTATATAATTCTTACTGCTGCCACTCTGGCCCAAAATGCCACCATCTGCCACATAGATTATTGCAATAGCTTCCCAACTGTTCTTCTTATTTCTGTTCTAGTATGACTGTACAATCTATCTTAACACACTGACAGAGTCATTATTTAAAATCATAGCTAAGATGACACTACTCTTCTGTTCAAGTCCCCCATATGGCTCCCCATTTGTTCTAAAATCAAAGTTAATCAAAGTCTTTACAAAAGCCCTGAGGTCTTGCACAATGCACTACAGGCCATCTCTCTGACCTTACCTTATCTAACTGTGACTATTCTTTTTATGTCTTCTGGAAGCTAGGCAGGTGCCTAATTCAGGGCATATACACTTTCTGTTTCCTCTGCCAGATATATGCATCCCTCAGGTATCCCTTATATCTTTCAAATCTCTACTTAAACACTTCTTAACTAGTAAAGTATTCCATATCTACTCTGGTTAAAATTGTAATGCCACCCATTCCAGAACCTCTATCACAGTATTCCACTCTGTTTTCTCCATAGTTTTATTATAATGCTTTATATATTACAAATTTTATTCATTTATTATATTTTGATCTGTCTCAGTCAAAACCTAGAATATAAACTCCATGGCGAGATGGTGTTTTGTTTATTTTCCTGGTAAATTCCCCAGATAATCAATGCATAGTAGGTAACCATTTTTAATGAATAAAATATTAAATAAGGACTGGCTTCTCCTTTTATGATATTTTTTGTAAAAATGAGGATGTGGGATTCTTATAATTGGAAACTAAAACAACAGCCCAAATGTTTAACTCCAAAAATAAGATTACTTTAAAGCTTTATCAAGTTATGAGCTATTTTTATTTATAGAATAATCATCTCTCTTCAATTTGTTTGCCTTTTTTAAGCTGTAATATGTTTATTAGCTACTGGAAGAAAAGCTTAAATATAAAATCTTAAATAAAAAACACAAATGCTTGTATCAATAAGATCTTGGGAAGTGGCAGTTCTAGATTCAGGCAGAATATCATAAGCTCCTTTGCTTATCTGCACAGAAATCATTTGCTAGAAGCGAACAGCCAACTTCTTATAACTCCTTAGGCAGTACTAGATCATTTTCTGTCCCTTGGTTAATTGATGGCATAATGGAATAAGGATGTCATAATGGAGCTCATTCAGGACTTTTCCTCTGGGCAGGGGAGGGAAATTCCTTTCCTGAGTAAAGATCTCCTTACTAACACCTGTAATAAGAGTCATTTGATATTAAGGAAGTGGATAGAATTAGCACTTTGGTTAGTAATTAGCAGAATCTACAATAGTGTGTGTGTGTGTGTGTGTGTGTGTGTGTGTGTGTGTGTGTGTGTGTGTGTGTTTTGCTCGGGTTGGCTTTGAACCTGGGATCTTCCTGTCTCAGCCTCCCAAGTAGAAGTAATATAGGTGTGTGATACCACACCCAGATTACTATAGTTCATTCTTCCTTCCAGGTCTAGTCAGTAGTTTCTCTAGTAATAACAATTTTTAAAAAGCATACCAATAAAAACCCATACGATTTATATTTAGACAAACCTGGATTAAAATTGTAGCTCCTGAAAAAGCCAGTGACTTTAGGCAAGTAATCTAATTGTTAATCACTTCATCTCCTAAATGATTATTGTGGCCTATTTTCAGGATTTCAGTAATAGCATATGCATCTGCTTATTAGAATACATTTTATAGGAAGAGCACATTAAATAATTTTAATACTATTAGTAATATATATTAAAAATAGTTAATGCACTTATAACAATGCTTTCAGACATTTCCTGTTTGATAGCATTCATCAACTTATGTGTATATGTGGGAATGGTACTATTCCTCTTTTCAATCTCTCACATTTGCTCAGAATCCTTCTCTTTCCCTCCAGACTATAATACTAAATGTCTTTAGGTAAGTGTTGCCAAGACATAGGATATTCAATAAATGAAATCTCCAGTAGTAGTTAAAGTGAAGAAATAACTATATTTGTCTTGAGAATATATGGCAGTAGATCTCAAGGGTCTTTATAGTCCTCAGAACCCAAAGAGGACTAATTAAGAGACTGTTAGAAGAAATACGTGTAGAAAGTAATTTGGAGGTTGGATAATGTGACAAAAAGAACTGGAGTTTTTCTAGTAAAAGAATCTTTCTAGTAAAGATTATCTTTTAAAACCAATCAACATACCAGGCACAATGGTGGACTCCCGTAATCAGAGTACTTGGGAGGCTGAGACAAGAGAATCATGAATTTGAGGCCAGGCTTGGAAATTTAGTGAGACTCTCAGTAACTTAGCAAGACCTCGCTTCAAAATTAAAATAAAAAGGGCCTGGGGTATAGCTCAAGATAGAATACTCCTGGGTTCAATCCCCAGTACCACAAAGCAAACAAAAAACAATCAGCATAATCTTCAGCTAGAGTGCCAAGCATTTACTTTACCCACCTCACCAGAGCATAGAAAGGGAAATTACACAGTCCTTTCTTTTGTATTTAAATTTTTATTGGTGCAATGTAGTAGTTACACATGCTAATAAGATTCAAAGTGACACATTCATATATGCACATATCTCTTGTTGTATTTTCCTCCACACCCCACATCCTACCCACTCCTCACTCTCCTTGAATGATAATGAGATTGGTAGTGATTTATTCACATACGAATATAACATTACCTGGTATGTGTCCTTCAATAAGCCTTTTTCCCCTTTCCTCATCCCTACCCCAAATCCCTTCTGATATTCAACTGTTCTTTCTCCTCATTTTCATGAAGTCCCAGTTCTTCCTTAGTGTCTCTTCAGCCCTTTCAAGTATTTAATTAAAATATCTACAACTTGATAAGATATGAAGGGTGGGTGCAAGTTTTCTAATTCTATACCTGAGAAAACTGATATTCTAAAAAATGAGAACAGGACTTTAAAATCAGAATCCTGGTACTAACTTGTGGTTTACTATTCATGTCTATGAAAATGTTTTGACCTATGTAATAGTGAGAGGTGGCAGAGAAGAGATCAGGAAGACCCCTGGTGAGAGCCTCAAGGAATGGGATTGCCAGTGGTTTCCATAATTCCATAAAATTCAAGAGAAATTTGTGGGTAGACAAAAAGCCCTAAGATTGGGGCTGAGCAAAAGAAAACAAACTAGAAAAGAAGACATTAAAAAATGTAACCTCTCTTTCCCAGGTCAGACCAATCCTAGTTAGATATTCTTTGCACAGTAACATACACTGTCTTTGAACACATAATGCTTATTAATATAATTATGTGATTAATTCTATTTTCCATGCTTTAAAACTTTAATGTATTTCAGAGGAGTTCCCTATTTTGACAAATCACAGTGAAAGCTGAAACAAAAAAAGAGAAAATATTCTGTTTTAATTTAATGATCAGTTACCTTCAGAAATAATGCAAAATAGCTGGGCGTGGTAGTGCACGCTTGTTATCCCAGTATTTGGGAAGCTGACACAGGAGGATCTGGATTCGCAGCCAAGCCAGCCTCAGCTACTTAGTGAGGTCCTCCACAACTTAGTAAGACCTTGTTTCAAAATAAAGAATAAAAAATAGGGCTCGGGGTGTAGCTCGGAGGTAGAATGCCCCTGGGTTCAATCCCCCAATACTGCCAAACAAAAAAGAAAGAAAGAAATAATGCAAAATCATTTCATATATTATCTCCAAATTATATAAATCATACATAATTAATTAAATATGTTAATTGTGATAAGTTTAACAAATTAATGTACTTGTAATAATTAATAGAAACTAATACAAATAAATTAGCACTCATGTTTTAACAAAGCTGATATAAATGGTCACCCAAATATTTGATTGCTAAAGTTGCTTACATGCTTCATTTAGGTTTTCTTGACATGTTTGATAAATTGATATGGGAAATCTTAAAGCAGACCTCCTTCCTCAAAATTTGGTTATTTGACCACTTTCTTATTTTATTTTATTATTTTATTTTTGGTATTGGAAATGAACCCGGGGCATTCTACCTCTGAACTATACCTCCAGCCCTTTTTATTTTTATCTTTTGTTTGTTTTTGTTCTTGTGGTACTGAGAAAGGAACACAGGGGCCTTCTACCTCCAGGCTATACTCCCAGACCTATTTTATTTCTTATTTAGAAACAGGGTCTTGCTAAATTGCTGAGTGCCAAGGCTGGCTTCAAACCTACAATTCTCCTATCTCAGCCTCCCCAGTACTGGGATTACAAGCATGTGCCACCAAAAAAGCCGGGCATGGTGGTGCATGCTTATAATCCCAGCATTTGGGAGGCTGAGACCAGAGGATCCGGGTTAATAGCCAGTCTTAGCTACCTAGTGAGGCACTCTGAAACTTAATGAGACTCGGTTTCAAAATTAAGAATAAAAAATAGGGCTGGGGGTATAGCTCGGAGGTAGAATGCCCCTGAGTTCAATCCCTGGTACTGCAAAAAACAAAAACAAAAACAAAAACAAAAACAAAAAAACTTTACAAAAATGATTAATCTAGCTGGGCGTGGGGGCGCACATTTGTAATCCCAGCATTTGGGAGACTGAGACCAGAGGATCCGGGTTCGAGGCCAGTCTCAGCTACTTAGTGAGGCACTCTGCAACTTAGTGAGATCCTGTTTCAAAATAAAGAATAAAAAATAGGGCTGGGGGTATAGCTCAGAGGTAGAATGCCCCTGACTTCAATCCCTAGTACCAAAAAAAATAATGATTACTCTTAGACATTGAAGGAAAAATGAATAAAATCTATAGTTTACTAAAATATAGGAAAAAATGACACGTAATTACCCTACAATTGTGTTATTAATGTATTCATCTAGAGCCAACTATGAGTTGAGATTCATGGCCAAAACTTATCCTACAATATTTGTACAGCATATCTATTTATGTTAAGTTAGGCCAATATAAAGATTTTCCTAATGTGATTTTACAGCCAAGGATGAAACCAAATGAACAAAGAATATTGAAATCATCACTGTGTTTAATTTTTTTAAACTAAATTCATATTTTGGCTCTGCCTACATTAGACCAAATGTGCAGTTTTAAAAATAGAGTATTTTTGCTGACATTATGCCAAATCTTCCACATGAACAATGAAATGTATCTCTAAACTTTATGGTTAAGAATTTTGTTATTACATTAGTGAATCAATTGACTTTTTATCTTATAGGATAAGAGTGTGTATCAATGCATGTATTTAAAAGTACAGATTAGTTTTTCTCAGATTTCAGCAGACAGGGTTTGCTCATTTTAATTCTAGATTTAAAAAATTTATATTTGTCATCTTTTAAATAATTGGCACATAAAAAAGCAAAACAGAAATAGTGGAAGCAGCTAATACTTTTGAAAACTTACTGATTTTATTTTTCTAAAATAAGAATAGCAAAGTACATAGTAGATGACAGAATATTCATAAATTTATTTTAAAAATAAAATTATTGTCTTGTGTATGTCAATTTTTTCCACTTTTCAATACTGTACAGTTACTTTGATTACTTGTTGCTGTTGTTATTGTACCAAGAATTGATCCAAGGAGCATTCTACCTCTGAGGTACAACCCAACCCATTTTATTTTTTTGTTTTAAAACAAGGTCTCACCAGGTTGCTGAGGGTCTCATCTCACTACATTTCTGAGGCTGTCCTCAAACTTGTTATCCTCCTGTCTCAGTCTCCCAGGTACTGATGTTACAGGCATGCCTGGTCCCCCAGCCGGCTGGTTACTTTTGATTATGTGGACACATGCATGTCCCCCACACACCTAAAATAATTAAATATATATCTCTATTTTAAATAGGTGCCATGGGAAACTAACTCAGATAAGAAACATTTATGTTTCAAATTGTTAAAAGCCTTGGACAAAACAGTGATAACATACAGAGGCATTGCATATAGACAAAACTTACTTTTCACTCTTCATTGTCACAATCTAGACCTGATGATGCTAAATCAATTATTTAAAATTTCAAAAGCCCAGTACTAAAAGAGTAAAGATGTTTGCTTATGTACAGCATGTGGCCCAGTGCCTAGTAAGGTAATGACTCTCTATAATGTTGATAATAATTAATGAACTTGATAAAGCAGTTGCTGTTATTGCTCTACTGGGAGAACCTAGAAGAGACTATCTACATTTATTCAAATACCTCTTTCTTTTTAAACTATTCTGCCTTTTATTTTGTTTCTTCTTGCAAAGGTATTTTATGATAATTACTCAATCATGGGTCCAATTATTAATGTTGTATAACAAACCAACTCATAATAAATCAGCCATTTTATTAGGCACTTTTATTCTGTAGGCAAGGAATTTAGAAAGATGGCAGCAGAGATGGTGTTTGAACATTCCATGTCTGCACTCTCGCCTGGGATGACTCCATAACAGTATAATTTGATGACTGGAGGCAAGGGATTATTTGGAAGCATTTCTACTCATGTCTCGTCGTTGATGTGTGAAAGCCAGGATCCCACTTGAAGCTTTCAGCTGGGGCACTCGTATGTATTTTCTCCATGTGGTTTAATTTCTAGTAGTAATAGTAGTAGTATTACAGCAGGCAGCCATTTGAGAGTAGGCATGTAGAAGACAAACATTCTAAGAGGAACCAGGGGAAGCTGGGGTACAGTATCGCACACCTGTAATTCTAGTACTTGGGAAGCTGAGACAGGAGAATTGCAGGTTTGAGGCCAACCTCAGCAACACAGTGAGGCCCTCAGTAACTCAGCAAGACCACATTTAAAAACAAAAATAAGGCCGGGTGTGGTGGTGCACGCTTGTAATCCCAGCATTCGGGAGGCTGAGACCGGAGGATCCGGGTTCGCGGCCAGCCTCAGCTACCTAGTGAGGCACTCCGCAACTTAATGAGACTCGGTTTCAAAATAAAGAATAAAAAATAGGGCTGGGGGTGTAGCTCGGAGGTAGAATGCCCCTGAGTTCAACTCCCAGTACTGCAAAAAAAAAAAAAAAAAAAAAAAAAAAAAAAAAAAAAGAAGGACTGGTGGGATAGCGCAGAGGTAGAATTCCCCTGGGTTCAATCTCTTGAACCATTAAAAAAAAAATTAACATGTTGGCATAATTCAAGGACATGCTATTTATTTGACTTCAATAAAATATGCCTCTAATTAGGGATTGGTTAAAAAATGTTTCCTGAATTACTGAAATGTTGGTTTTGGTTTAAATATTTACCTATATAGTACATATTAAATTATTTTTGATAAATATTTGTAGGTAATGTAATTATTTGAGATTTTGCATCTGTTTGCAAAGAGCCACAATAAGTGAATGTAGCTCTAAAATGTTGTATAAAGTTAAGTGTGTTATAAGATAAAACATATTAGGGCTAGAGATATGGTCCAGTGGTAGGGTATTTGTCTAGCATTTATGTGGCCCTGGGTTCAATCAGTAGCAACCATATAAAAAGAGTAAGGATAAAAAACGGAAAAATGTTATTTTTATAGGAAGCCGGTTATTTGAAGGAATACTGTCAACTTTCTTACAGTTTAGCTGATTCAATTACCAAAATGTATTTTTACAACTTGAATTTTAGTATTTTGATTTTGCTTACTGAAAAGAAAATCAGTAATTTATATATATTATATATATTCTGAGACTTGTGTGTGCTCTAGCATCTTATATTTGGGATCTAAAGTACTAAGGATAACTTCATATAATGCTATAAAGAGAATAATTATTGCTTTTTTGACCATGATGGGTAATGATCTTAATTAGTGCAATGGGAATCACAATTAAATGTTTAAGTTTCATTGTAAAATGCACATTGAGCTGCACCATTAAACTTGGGACTCAACAAATAAAGATTAAATGTTTATAATCCATGACTATGCATTAAATACACAAGACTAAGGCTAATGTGTTTAAATTGTGTAGGAGTGTTAATTATGTAATAAAAAATTCAGTTATAAGTAAAGGCTCAGCCTTCCAAGCGCTGAGATTGCGGGTATGAGCATTACAGGTGTGGACCCCCACGTCCAGCTCCCTGACACACTTGGATCAATATGAATAATTAAGCTAGTGACTAAAATTATGTCTTCTCTATACCCTGAGAAGGGTACAAAGATGGGGAGGGGAGATAGAACTTCTTCACTGCAGGTGTAATTTCAAATTAACATAACAAAAGCCTCTTTGAACCCCATACAAAGGTAATTAATTTGTTATAGAAGTCTATTACTAGTCATAATAGTTTCTCCTTTCTTTTTTTTTTTTATTACTTATTTATTTATTTATCTTTGCAGTACTGGGAATTGAACTCAAGGG
>PVLC010028580.1:0-20910 GCA_004027655.1 Graphiurus murinus
AAAAAAAAAAAAAAAAAAAAAAAAAAAAAATCACTCTCTCAAATAAAAGGTTCCAGATGACAGGGATCTGATGTATTTTATATATAGCTCTACTTGTGAGCACCTGGAGCATAGTAAGTGAATATTCACTGAGCACCTACTATGCGCCAGGTGCTCAGTGAACATTTGTTGAATAAATGAAGGCACACCACAACCTCAATCATTTGAGGGAAGCTTGAGAAATACTTGGGATTCTTTTGCTCTTCACCTAACCCATGATGGCAGAAAGAGGAAGGGGAGAAGGAAGAGGAGGAGGAGATTTTTCATCTGCTATAGCAACTGAGTTATTTTATTCATGTCCACTTTGTATTTGTGGCTTCCTTGCAGAGAAGATTGTAATGGAAGAATCATGCGTTTTTATGTGTGTGTGTTTCTCATTGATGCAGGCATTTCAAATAATATAGCTATATATCCATGTCTGTGATTGGCTTTAAATAACTCCTCAACAACTCTGCTGAAATTACTTTGCTAATTCTTCTGATTCAGTAATGATCATTTAGAATTATAGGAAGCAGTATTAGCTCAAAAACAAAATAACCTACCTCTGCTTGATAATGCAGCTTTAGTGATAATAAGAGAAAGGTAATCTGGGAACGCCACACCCTGCTCCCGAAATCTCAGGACATCTAAATTGGGAGTTGGTGGCCATGTCAACAAATTCAAATTACCTTCCAGCAAAAACCTCAAAGTACTTGTTTGAGATGGTTTTGGCTAGAAGATGTGAATCCAAATCAAAATCAAAAGCCACAGAAATACTGAAATAGCTGAAAGAGAGACATGGTCATTACAGGAAGCTCATGAAGGTTCAAAGGAGGTTAAAAAAAGCAAAGGAAAAGCGGCAGCCAGAGAAGCCAGTGGCATTGCCCATCCCGCCTGGAAATGATGACATGCTCTGAGGAGGAAGGGGAAGGAGTCAGAGGTGCCAAACAAGCAGCCTAGAGAGTGACAAACAGGAAGCAGGAGTGCTGATGACGGACTGGGAAGAGAGCATGGGAGAAACGGGGCTGGAAAGACACACCAGGGAGGACCAAGCAAAGCAGTGACCCAGCCCAGCACAGACTATGAATTAATGCACATTTACAAACAGATAATGAAATCTTGGTTTTCCTATTGAGATGATCTGGAGATAGGCTTAGTCTTACTACAATCATTCTAGGACCATCCTATTATACTAGAATTACGCTGGATCAAATTTGCTTGAAATAAATTCACCTTCATATTTGGGAGAATTCTGTTGTTGATGTATAGAGATTATTTCATGATGGTGCCAGTTAATAGTGATAGGTAACATTTAACACAGTGTCTACAATATTTTATGAGTAACATAGTTTAATCCTGAGATTAAAGGATCGAGAGGCCATGGAAGAATTGTCTGAGGACATGAATATACTACCCTTCAGTCCAGAGTATGTTTCATTTTGCCTTCCAAGTTAAAGCACCATTTGATCAATACACGACATTCTACTAAACATACCTCTAGCTATTTCCACTTATATGTGCTCTATTTACCAGAATTGTTTTTTCCTTTGCCAACCTTTGAAGGGAGGGAGAGTTGGCAGCAAAATGCTCAGAGTTAAGGAGTAATCCAAGGAAGTAAAAAGGAGTCTAAAGTTAATAAGACCTAGAATTGTGGAGCACTAAGCCAAGTTCGACTCTCTCATTAGGATGAGTTAACTGCTGACCTCCAAGTAAGGGTATTGCTAAAAGTCTCTTAACAAGTTAGTGGTAAAATCCTTTGACCCTATGGGGGTGACCAGTAAGTTATTTTTCTATTATTTATTTAATAGTATAGCAATATTTTGGAAGGATTACTGTGTTGACAATCTAATGTAACTACATGTATTATTATTCATAAAATAACAATGACTTGGTTTAGGTAGGTGATTTGTCTAAGGTCACATAACGTACTACATATTTCAAATTTCTCCAAAATCTTGTTTTATCCAGGAATTACACTTTTTTCCAGCAAGGCCCATTTTGGATTGCATATAATCTTATGTTACTTAGATGTTGTTTTTGTTTTGCTTTCCTTCCTTCCTTCCTTCCTTCCTTCCTTCCTTCCTTCCTTCCTTCCTTCCTTCCTTCCTTCCTTCCTTCCTTTTGCAGTGCTCAGCATGGTATACAGGGCCTCACACATGCTAGGAAACCCCTGTACCACTGATCTACACCCTCAGGCAGATGTAGTTGTTTAAAGAAATGAAAACTCTGCTTCAGAGTCCAGAGCCTGTGTTTCTTCTTTGGCTGTTATCCCAGGACTGTGGCATGCAGAGGACACTTCCCCACAGCCAGGACAGTTTTCCACTACTCTTTCATAATCCAGTTGGTTTGCCCTGTTCCTTGGACTAGGGAATGAGCCCCTCAGACAGAGTTGCTCAGAGTTACTTAAGGTCTTAAGAAGGCCCAGGGGAATTCTACCTCTAAGTTACACTCCCAGTCCTATTTTTAAACCTTTTATTATGAAACAGAGTCTCTTTGGGTTGATGAGAGTCTTACTACTTGCTGGGGCTGTAGAACCTGTGATCCTCCTATCTCAGCCTCTCAAGCACTGGGATTACAGGTGTGCACCACCACGCGCTGCTTCAAGTCAGTATGCTTTCTGACAAGTATTTCTGGTCTGAAGTTTTTGGAGGACTGGGGAGCTGATAGCTTTGTTCCATATAGAGTGTATGTCTAGACTGGATGTCTGTAATTTTGTTTGATTTGAATTAGTGGAGTTAAATATATTCATGTGATAAAACACATGCATATCCTATTGCTCTTTGTAGAATAAAATGAAATATAAATACTTAAACTGATAAAAGCATATTTTTAGTGAATCAGATACTATTGTGTACTTATAAGAGAATGGCAATATTCATTTTCTCTCTCCTCTCTGTTTTTCTTTTGTGGTGTTGGGGATTGAACCCAGGGCAAGCACTATATCACTGAACTATACCCCTAACCCAGAAATATTCTTACAACCTAAAGAATATGTAGAATTTTTGAAGAACAACATGCTTGAGGACATTCTATCTACTCATTTATCTTTTTTTCTTAATGTTTTGTTTGGAAGACGTTGAGCTGCCTACCCTCACACCAATTCTCCTCTTCCTCTTTTACAGAACCCTGATTTATAGTCAGACACAGTGTTTCTCAAGACAAAAACTCTATTTCCCAGCCTCTCTCGTGGCTAAGTGCGATGTGTGACTGGTTTCTGTAAAGATATGAAAGTATGATTCCTAGCTGGAGAGTCTAGAAAGGCTACTTAGAGGGATTCTATTGCACAGCTGGGAACCTTTCTGCTTTTCCTCCTTTTGGCCTGCCATGCACATGTGATAACTGGAACATTAGCATCCTGAGATGGCCATAATAATCAAAACACATGTTAAGATAATGGGAAAGAAAGACAGCCTGGGCCCTAGATGATGTCATGGAGTGGCCCTAGCCACACTGTCTCTCTCCAGACTCCTTCTATCTGAGGAAAAAGCAAAACAAAACAAAACAAAAAGTAAACCTTTTAGCTTGCTTTAGGGACTGGTAATTTAAATTTTTTTCTTTTATGTGCAGCAAAACCAATTATTACATTAGCAATAAACCCTTCCACCCCCAGTCCTACTATTCAATTTCAGAGCCTGAACACCTAAAGTGATAGATAATGAGTATAATACAAAGGTACAGGGCTGGGCAATATAGTTCAGTGGTACAATACTTTCATAGCATGGATGAGGACCTTGATTTAATTACCAGTACCAAAAAAATAATTTAAAAAAAGTATAGCTTGAAAACCATGGGTTTGATTATTTATTATCTGTTGGTATTTTTAAAACTATAAAGATAATTATTTAAACTAACTCTTATTTTTAGCTTTGGAAGTCTTGCTTTTGCTAAAAAATAGAAGAAAAATGTCCCAAGATTTCACTTCTTTAGTTCCTGGATATTTTCACATTCTCTCTCTCTCTCTCTCTCTCTCTCTCTCTCTCTTTCTCTCTCTCTCTCTCTCTCTCTCTCTCTCTCTCTCTCTCTCTCTCTCTCTCTCTCTCTCTGTCTCCCTTTCATCCCGAGTAATATCCAACAATGCCATAAGTTTCTTCTCGGTCAAAATATCTGTTTATCTACATATTTATATAATATTTCAAGTTCATAAGCATACTCACATAATTATCTCATATGATTCTCATAATAGGTTTATGAAGTCAGCAAGACAAGCATAATCATTTCCATTTCTACCAAAGCAGAAACTAGGTTTTCCTTCTCATTACATCATTTTGAGGTAGCTAGGACTATTATTATCCCTAATACACATAGAGCAAATCCATGGAGTACCCGCATTATCTGATTCAATGCCTTGAATACAAGTTGGCATTCAATAAATACTTGCTGGCTTCCTGGATGTGTGCCAGGAGGATTGAAGAAATAAGGAAAGTGGAAGTTAAAGGAAGTATGGGAGTCATGACATTAGAATTGAAATGAGGGCTCCTCACTCCTGCTTCAATTCTTTTTCTATTGCACCATGTTGCCTTTCCCTAGAAATTCATTCTCCAATTTGCTGAGTGGTCCATTTGGGAGTGCTGTTGGTAAAAGGCAGTTTTTAGATGGCCATCAACAGTGAACTTCAGCTGATGCCCCAGCACAGCACTACACACATCACAAAAGAGTTTGCTATTGTTGGCAGCAATCCCAATGCTCACATATCAATGCTGTGCCAACAGCCATTGTCTTTGACAAGTGACTGTGCTGGCAACATGGGATTGCCTTAAACAAAGTCCCTCACACAGATAGCCAGCAAGGAGTGCTATTTCTAGTTTTGCCTGACACCCTCACATAACTGGAGTGTTTGCTTCACTTGGGAAAATGTGTCGGGAGGCTTTGTGTTATGGTAATTGTTGTAATTGTTGTGATTTAAAAACAATTTCAAGGTTTGAACTAGGAATCACAAGAACCCTAATATTTAGAACATTTTCTTTCCTCTAAAAGTACTGAGAAATGAGCACACATCAGACAGACCTGAAGTCATCATCCTAATTCATTCTAAGTAATGTATCTAAAGTGAGTTTTTGTTTGTTTGTTTGTTATTTTATCTAAAGTACATTTTTAGCTGGGCATGGTGGCTTGTGCCTGTAATCCCAGTACTTGAGAGTCTGAGACGGGAGGATCATAGGTTTTCAGCCAGCCTCAGCAACTTAGTGAGGCTCTCTGCAACTTAGTGAGACCCTGTTTCAAAATAAAGAATAAGATAAAGATAGGGCTGGGGGTGTAGCTCAGAGGTAGAATGCCCCTGGGTTTAATCTCTAGTAACACAAAAAGAAAGAAAGGTAGAAAGGTAGGAAGAAAAGAAAGAAAGAAAGAAAGAAAGAAAGAAAGAAAGAAAGAAAGAAAGAAAGAAAGAAAGAAACTTTTTTTCCAGACTATTGAGATATAACAAGATTTCTCTTAAATAATCTAATTTGTCAGGACATAAAGTAGACAGCCTAGGTCCTATAATAGTAAGGCACTGCATGAAATTCTAATCCTGCTGTTTATTGGCTGTGACTTTGGGGAAATTAATTATTCCTTCTGAGCCCCGATTTTAATATATTTATATATTGGAATAATACTCCTTGACTCTTATTAGATGTAAACTGAGATTTATAAGGTGCCATTTAGATTAACTCAATTTCATGTTAGTTTCATGCCCTCCCTCTATGATACCAGCTCTATTTTTCAGACCCTGTTGCCACATTTTATAAGTAGAAGCACTGAGCATTTTATAAGTATTTTATAAGTAAAGCAACATTATCTTTATCAAAACATTCTACTTCTTTTATAGAAGTTTTAAAATTCTCATAATGTGCAAAGTTTACAAAAGTGCCTAAGAGGATTTAGAAGATTTTGGCCTGGTTTGCTTTACCTGCAATGATTCTGGGTCTTTAGTGTATCTTTGGCCCAGGTCTATAACAGGAATCAGAATAGTGAGTGGAGAGATTTTGGTGCCTGTCATTTTCTCATGGTCCTAACCCAAAAGTCTTTACTTAGGCTTCTTCCTAACTTTCCTGTACTTTATTCAGCAAATGTTTTATTTACTTGTTTAAGCCATACATATTAATGAGATATCATGTATAATGTGCAAATCAGGCTAAACATTATCCTTTCTCTGGTTAAAACATTTGAAATATATAGTACATTATCATTACCTATAGTCTTCTAACTGTAGTGTAACATCTATTACTCAACCTTTGCTCACCCTTCACCCCCCTTCTTCTTGGCCTCTGATAACCATCTTGCTACTCGCAATGTCTATGCAATCAACTCTTTTAGATTTGTCATATGAGGGAGATCATGCAGTATTTGTCTTTCTGTGCCTGGCTTGTCTCACCTAACACAATGGCCTCTAATTCTATCCGTGTTGTCACAAATGACAGGATCTCATTCTTTTTATGGATGAATAGGATTCCATTGTATGTATGTACCACTTATTCTTTTTTTTTTTTTTTTTTCGGAACTGGGGATTGAACTCTGGGGCATTCTACCTCCAAGCTATACCCCCAGCCCTAGTTTTTTATTCTTTATTTTTTGAAACAGGGTCTCACTAAGTTGCAGAGTATCTCACTAGGTAGCTGAGGCTGGCTGCAAACCGGGATCGGGATCCTCCAGTCTCAGCCTCCTAAATGCTGGGATTACAAGCGAGCCCCACCACGCCTGGCTGTACCACCTATTCTTTATCCATTCATTAATTAACGAATAACACCTAGGTTGTTAGCATTTCTTGGCTAGCGTGAAGAGTGCTGCAATGAACAAGGCAGTACAAGTGTCTCTTTGACATACTGATTTCATAGAAGTGTGATTGCTGGATAATATGGCCATTTTACTTTTAATTATTATTATCATTTTTGTGTGTGTGTGGTACTAGGGATTGAACCCAGAGGCATTCTACCTTCGAGCTATACCCCCAGCCTGATTTTATTTCTTATTTGGAAACAAGGTCTCACTGGGTTGATGAGAGTCTCACTACTTGCTGTGACTGTTCTGGAACCTGTGATCCTCTTATCTCAGCCTCTCAAGTACTTTTAATCTTTTGAAGAACTTCTGTACTGTTTTCTACAATGGCTGTATTAATTTACATCCCCACCATTTTCTCCCCATCCTCGCCAGCACTTTTGTTCAGCTAGTATTTTTGAAGCACTAACTGTGTACATCAGGCACTATACAGGTGCTGAGGATACAGAAATTAACAAACAGACAAAAGTTCTATTTGCTCGTAAAGGTAGATAGACAATAAACCAAATAAATATGGTCTGCTGGTGAATAATAAGTATAAAGAAGAAAAGTGAGGGAGAAAGAGAGAGATGGAGCAGTGGGGCAGAAGTTTACAATTAAATATGGTGGTCAGGAAAGTCTCAAAGGAAGATGAACCAGTAAGGACCCGAAGGAGATAGGGAAATGAGCCATGTGGAAATCTGGAAGAGGAGTAGAACTTATGGGAAATACATAGAGTTCAAGGTAAAAGTGTCTTACATACTCAGGACAGTAAGAAGGCTGGTGTGGCGACAGCGGAGACAACCAAGGAGATGGGTAAGGAGGTGGAGAGGGGCAGACGCTGTACCGCCATTACAAGGGCCTTCATGGGTTGGAGAAGAGAAGTGATATGATCTGACTTATGTTTTAATAGGAACATTCTAATTGCTGCATTGTAAAATAGGTTGAAAAGCAATGAGATCAGTAAGGAGATTATTGTAATAATCCAGCGACACATGGTACAAATATTTGCTGATGGGTTATATGACAGAGGTGAGTCAAAAAGGACTCCAAGTTTTTGTTGACATTAGCGAGCAAAAGGATGTTGTTGTCATTTAACAACAAGATGATCACAGGAAGAACAGGTTTGGGATAGATCAGGAGTCTGATAGTAGACATACTAGATTTGAGATTATTATTAGACATCTCGATAGAGATGGAGTGTAGGCAATTGGATATCAAGTCAGAAAATAGGGGAAAAATCAGGGCTGGAGGTAAAGTTTGGTATTGACAGCCAATACGTAATATTGAAAGAAGAGAAGCAGATACACACGTGTGTAGGGAAGCAGAGAGGTGCACAAGACACGGTGGAAGGAGCTTGTAGAAAGTCTCTTCTGAGTTGCTTCAGTTTTCCAGTGGAATGGGAAGCAAGGTTATCCAGTGAGAGTTCCTATTTAAGATTTAGAAGGAATGGCAAATGCCTGGTTGTAGAGAATAAGAGTGATTCCCAGTACAGCACCAGAAGCCTAGTCTTTAGTTCTGAGGCTTCCAAACTCTGCAGTCGAGAGCCCATCAATTCTCTGTGTTTGAGAAGACCACCACCCCAGGTCTTAGTTTTTCCAACCTCTAATCTCGTGGTATGGATACACCTTGTCACTATATGACATAGCTCTTGCCTAGAGGGTTTAATCTCTTGTCTCAGAGAACCTCCTCCTAGAAACCATTTGGGGGCAGAGTGCATGGGGAGAAGAAGGACCATTGAGTTCTTTTTTTTTTTTGCGGTACTGGGGATTGAACTCAGGGACATTCTACCTCCGAGCTATACCCCCAGTCCTATTTTTTATTCTTTATTTTGAAACAGGGTGTCACTAAGTTGCAGAGTGCCTCACTAGGTAGCTGAGGCTGGCTGCGAACCCGGATCCTCCGGTCTCAGCCTCCCAAATGCTGGGATTACAAGCATGCGCCAACACGCCCAGCTGAGTTCTTTCTTAAGTAAGAAAGATGAGCAGCTATAGGAGAGCAAGGCTGGACTGGACCTGGGGAGGAGCATGGGGAAGCTCCAGGGACCACAGGCAAAACCAGGCTGCTAGGAGTGACGCAGCTCCCTGACTCACACCCACAAAGAGATTCAAACAGACTTATTCGGCATTCAGTCTTCATAACATGCTGCTTACACAGTGTGGTTCATCTGTTCATAACTTAAAAAAGATTACAGAGTACTCTTTGACTCATGGTTCCATTTCTTGACATGAATCCTAGGGAAACAATTTTAGTTGTGGTGAAATATTTATATGTACAGATATTCATCACAGTGTCATTTATAACAAAAAAATAAATTGGAAACACTCTAAGTGCCCTGAGAAGGGGAAGGTTAAATAAATTGTCATATTCAATAGGATAAAATATTATATAGCTATTCAATGCAATATTCACAATAATGTTTAATAACATGAAAAGTGACTATAATATTAGATAAAAATTAATATAAAACAATCCACTATCTGATCCCAATTTTATACTTGCGTGTATGCAGAGACCACAGAATAAAAAAAAAATACCCAATAATTATCTGTCAGTAGTAGACTTGAGGGTTTTTTCCCCTGTCATATTTGTGTATTTTCCAAATTTTCTATCAAGAGCAGATACTATTTGTATATCCCTATTTTAAAATTTTTGACTGATGATTTCAAACAAAAATAGAAATAAGGAATTACTGAGTTCTCCCCAAGTCTCCTTGGGTTGCTCTGTCTGGCTTAATTCCTCTACTTGTTTCTGAGCCCCCAAGTATTTGGTACCTGTCTCCTAGAACAAGTGGTCAAACCAGAATGACTGGGAGAAAGGCATCAGGATGTTGAATAAGAGCTGAGCTGGTGGAAAACCTGTGACACTGGCGTGACAGATGTAGGCGTGATCTCTTGGAGCCCTGGAGCTGTTCATCAGGCTGGGATTCCATCCATCTGAGCTGGCAATGGGCCCTGTCGCTCCCAGGACACCTGGGTTGTTTATTCATTCATACTCCTGCATTCTTTGTAGTAGAGTCATTTCCTGTTTAAACCTCTTCAACTTTTCCTCTTTGGCCCAAGGCTGACTGAGCATTATCTCTGTTCCACAGTGCATGAAATATTTTTCACAAAAGTAAGCTCTTAATAATGTGTTAGTCTGTTGTGCAAAAAAAAAAAAAAAAAGGCCAAATAATTGAGATCTACAGTTTGTCTCTGGGAGATTTGGGAGTAGCCAACAGTCATTGTGGATGCTGTACTGTCCCAGCTGGATCAGTACATAGTATGTTCTGTTTTGGTAAGTCCATCTGAGTTTTTCTTTGGGAGGCTAGCTTTAATATCCTCCTATTTCTTTAAGATTGGGAAACCACCCAGGCCTCCCAGCTGTTGGCAAGCCACAGACTGACTTCATGTTGTTACTCAGCATTTTGCTCTTTATTGAAAGGCCTGGCTCTGCACAACCGGTTTGTGAAGTCCGAAGATCCCCTGGGTGTGCCCAGAACATAGTAACCTCAGGAAGAGAGAACTCAAAAGGACAGAGAGAGAACAGGAGACGTGCAGTACAGCTCTGATCGGCTTGGATCAAGCCTATGTCAACATCTTGCTTCTCGCAGCCCTTCCTCTCTTCTAGGTGCACCCACCTAGTCTTTAGAGCAACTCAGCGCTACCTTACCAGCCTAATCTAACCTAGTCCTCATCTGTGTTTTTATAAGTTTTCCCAGTGTCATATTTAAGTATGCATTATGTATATATGTCTCCCTATTAGGTTGGAAGTGTCCTGGAAAATTAGACTGGCCCTGTTAAGCTTGCATCCCTCTCCGATAGCATGATGTCTTGAATTTATTAAGTTAAAATGCTTGAATTAAGTGGAATCAAATCTCATTCTAAGGAAATAACTTGATTTGGACTAGATCTGAGTATGCTGAGTAATGTACAACTCCTGCCTTCCTGGGTGGACCTGAAATCTTGGGTGGATATCAGTTACTCCCAGGTTTGTAGTAGATTCAGCAAATGTGACATTTCCCAGGGTTGTAATGGTAATAGGAATCTCAGCCTTCACGTCTGTCTTTAAATGATTATGGAAACACACTCATCTTCATGGTTCACGTACTACCATTGTAAAGATATTGAAAATACTAGCAGTGTTGATGAAGAAAAGCAAATTCTTGAAGTGTAATTTCTTGGAAAGAAAATAAATGCACAGGGATTAAATTTTATTGTAGATAAAATGGAGCTTGATGAATTAAAATGACAATGTAGATCTATGTTTATTATCATGGAAGAGTTTCACAACGAAATGCTGGGTGAAAACAATAACATCCACAGTAGCACGTTTATTATGATCCCATTTTTATTTTGGCAAAGCAGAACAAAACAAAAGATAACCCTCATGTAAAATATGTGTCTGCATACCTGGAGAATACATTTGGAAAATTACACTGGCATTTATTCCTTTATAGTTCAAGTATCTATAACAAGAGTTAGACATAACCCAATTAGTTTATTGGTGAATATAATTTATATGAACTACTCTTGATAATAACTAGAACTGGTTGGGAATCAGTATAATCAGAGTAGAAAACAAGCTGCTGAGCCAGGTGTGGTGGCGCATGCTTGTAATCCCAGTACTTGGGAGTCTGAGACCAGAGGGTTCTAGGCCAGCCTCAGCTACTTAGTGAGGCTCTCTGCAACTTAGTGAGACTCTGTTTCAAAAATAAAGAATACAAAAAAATAGGACTAGGAGTGTAGCGTGCGCGCACACACACACAAACACACACAAACAACAACAACAAAAAACAAAAACAAGTTGCTGCTTCTCTGGGATGCTAAAGATCAAAGACTGTGCAGTAAGTAGATCCTCATGGTGAAGTTTGGTTTTGTGCTTTTTTTTTTTTAAACACAGGGTCTCTCATATGCTGGTCAAGCACTTTACCACTGAGCTATGCTTTTCAGTCGTGTGTGTGTGTGTGTGTGTGTGTGTGTGTGTGTGTGTGTGTGTGATACAGGGGATTGAATTCAGGGGCTTTTTTTTTTTTTTTTAACCTCTGAGCTACATCCCCAGACCTATTTTATTTTTTATTAAGTTACTGAGAGCCTCACTGAGTTGCTTAGGCTGGCCACGAATCTGTGATCTTCCTGTCTCAGCCTCCCAAGTACTGGGTTTACAGGCTTGCGCCACTGTGCTCAGCTCTTGATCCATATTTTTTTAAAAGCTGGCAATAGACAAATATAGTTATGGTTATAAAAATACAACTACTATTAAAATTAATGGATGGGGGAAAAAACCTCTATTCTTCTGGGAATTTAATGGGATTTTCTCTGTTTCCATTAAAACCTTTTTTTTAAATCTTGGTTTTAAACTTAAATTTAATTTAGTTTTTTTTTTTTTTTTTTGTGTGTGTGTGTGTGTGTGTGTGTGTGTGTGTGTGTGTGTGGTACTGGGGATGGAACTCAGGGGCGTTCTACCTCCGAGCTATACCCCCAGCCCTATTTTTTATTCTTTATTTTGAAACCGAGTCTCACTAAGTTGTGGAGTGCCTCACTAGCTAGCTGAGGCTGGTCTCGAACCCGGATCCTCCAGTCTCAGCCTCCCAAATGCTGGGATTACAAGCGTGCGCCACCACGCCCGGCTAATTTAGTTTTAATAGGGGATAATTCATTAAGGACAAAATCTAGCAGGCATTTAATAGTACTTAAACAATGAAAAATATTTGCCATATGGCTACAGCTCAGCTATCTCTCCCCAGTTTCAACCATTGTTTGTTTTTGTGATATTGGGGATTGAACTCAGAGGCATTCTACCTCTGAGATACACTCCCAGTCCTATTTTTTTTTTTATTTGGAAACAGTCTCACTAAGTTGCTATAGTCGTAGCTAAGTTTCTGAGGCTGGCTTTGAACTTGCAATCCTCCTGTCTCAGCCTCTCAAGTACTGGGATTGCAGGTGTGTGTCACCATACCCAGTAGAGTTACCATTTTAAAAATATTATTATACAATTTCTGATTTCTTAGGAATGTAAATGTACCTATTTTGGTAAAGTTGAATAGGCTGTATAGTAAAATATTAACTGTAGTAAATTTTCAAGTGATAGGATAATAGGAAATATTTATCTTTTTATAACTTTCCAGATTAACTTTTTCCCAATAGGTTAAAGAAATAAAGGTAATTTCCAAAACATTTTGTTGGACTCTGTGTGACAGCATGCCTAAATCTTACATTATCATCACGTACGTATGTACGTGTGTGTGTGTGCACGTGCATGCATGCGTGTGTGTGTGTGTGTGTGTGTGTGTGTGTGTGTGTGTGTAGTGTATGTGTTACTGGGGATTGAATCCAGGGACATTCTACCTCTGAACTACACTTCAACCCTATTTTATTTTTTTATTTTGAAGCAGGGTCTTACTCAGTTGCTAGAGCCTCACTAAGTTGCTAAGGCTGGCCTCGAATTTATGATCCTCCTGTCTCAGTCTCCCAAGACTGGGATTACAGGTGTGTGCCTGAAAAAAAAAAAAAAAAAGTTTGGCTTATCTTCATTGTCAATTACTCCATTTCTCTGCCCTGGTCTTTAGTCTCCATTAATAGTACAGCTAATGCTGAGAAATGTTCTGTTAGTATATTTTTTCTTCCCTTTTCTTCCTCAGTCCATAGCTCATGGGGAAAAAAAGTGCATATCAAAGACATATTCTGAATTTTTTTTTTGCTGGAATTTCCACTGGGGTTTCTGAGTTTCATTTGATCCATACTAATTAAATAAAATTAATGTCTTAATATCTACTATGTTCGGCTCACTTAAGATTTTTAAAGTAATAATTGCACATTCACAGGAGACATTTATCTCACCAGGATGGATAGAGAAAGAATGCATTTATTTTATTTTTTAAGTGAGTTTTTAAAAAATCCATGAAAGTTGGAGGCATTATATGTGGTGACTACATTTAAATTTTGAAAAATTCACATTTTGCACTACTTTCACTATGCATAGAGTAAAGTATTTCTCCAAGCCTGCCTGTTCCATGTGTAAGAATTTGGAGAATAGCACCATTACTTGTAAGTACAGTGTACCAGCCTTGGAGTGGACTACTTTATACCCAGGAAGGCATCAGTTCGCATCTTGCTGTTATGCCTACTTTTGAATTCAGCCCCTTGTTTTACTTATTGAGCTTTCTGTCCTAGAAACATTCCCCTTCCCTTATTGTCATTCATTTTATTTTTCTCTTACTGTAGGTTAATATAAACATAGAGTTGGATGTGTGCTGATACAAGACTTAGGGAACCAGGAGTTTCAGCTAGTTCTTAACTAGATTAGGAATATCATTTCTTCCTTGTCTCTCTCCCTTCCTTCCACAAATATTGCTGAGCTCCTGCCCTCTGTTAGATACTGTGCTAAGTTGCAAAGATGAATTAAGACATGGCGGGGCATGATGGTGCACACCTGTAATCCCAGTACTTGAGAAGCTGAGACAAGGATTGCAGGTTCGAGGCCAGCCTTAGCAACCTAACGAGGCCCTCAGCAACTTGATGAGACCCTGTTTCAAAAAAAAGTCTGAAGGTGCAGCTTGGAGGTAGAGTGATTAATCCTGGGTTCAATCACCAGTACTAAAAAAAAAAAAAAAAAAGGACCACCTTTGGGCCTGTGCACCTGGTCCTTCTAGTTGTCACGAGAAAGGCAGATCTCAAGATAGCAGCTGAAGCAGTGAGTGGGCACAAGTCCGAGGCACCCCCTGCCTGCCAACTGGCCAGCAAGGCCATGTGCCACATACAGGCATCTGCTGTGCTCCTCGGTAGCAAGGGAGGAAGACATGGAATGTGGAGGTGATACAAGGCTCCATTTGGGAGCAAAAATGGTGGCAGTGCAGCAGTGACTGGCTCTGTGCCCTCATGCCTCCGTGCCCTGCTGCTGGGGCTGCTGCAGTCAGCCAAGGCAGTTCACCATGCAGCCTGATTCAATATTAAACAATCGACTGAGAGTTGTAGAGTGCAAGCTCATTTGGAACTTGGGTTAGAGAGATAGCAAATTTGGAAGTCATGGAGAGTCTGGTGAATTTGAAGCAAATCATTTTATAAACCCCTCATCCTTTGGATAAGGGACTTATCTTCCTCTCCCCAGAATTTATCTATTTTTTTTTTTTTTTACTGCCATGATAGGGATGGCAAAACTCTGTGAAACTTAAAAGTATGCTGGGAGCATGTCCTTGGTGAAAAATTAGGAGAGACTGGTGACCAAAAGCGAACAGTGTATTGCATGAAATAGTAGGGAGACATAAAATGTTGTAATGGAGTTAGTGGTCTTTTTTTTTTTTTTTTTTTTTTTTTTTGCGGTACTGGGGATTGAACTCAGGGGCATTCTACCTCTGAGCTACACCCCCAGCCCTAGTTTTTATTCTTTATTTTGAAACGGAGTCTCACTAAGTTGCGGAGTGCCTCACTAGGTAGCTCAGGCTGGCCATGAACCCGGATCCTCCTTCTTCCAGTCTCAGCCTCCCGAATGCTGGGATTACAAGCATGCGCCACCACACCCGGCTGAGTTAGTGGTCTTATTAGCACTTTTACTCATAGAGAGGGCTCACTGGGAGGTCAGATGGGGGGCAGCAGAAGAGGGAAGGAGGCTGGCCCCATCCCAGCCCCCTTCCTGGGACACTCTGGGGAAGTGATTAGTACCACAGGTGTGAGGACAGACCTGGGGAAGGAGAGCTTTACTGCCAGCCGAACAGCTGAAGAAGAAAGGCACTGGGTAGGGCAGAAAAGAGGACAGGGCTTGGAGCCAGTGATTAAGAAGGAGAGCTTCACTTTCACAGTGTATGGCTTACTTTTGGTCAAGCCAAACATTTTCTGAGACTCAGCTTCCTCTTCTGTAAAATACCACTTCCTACCTGCTGTAATGAGCTGCTTTCCATTACAGAACTGACTTGCTTTAGAGACTTACTTGGAATGATACATTCTTCTTTTTTTCATTATTCAAGAAAGTGATTCTTTAATAAGAATTCTAAAATTAAGCATTTTTGTTCTTAAAATCTTTTGCCCCTCATCATTCATGTTTATGAAAGGGTGGGGTATAGTGAATAATAAAATGCCACGCATAAACCACTTTTCAGATATATGGTTTAAGCAGAGAATCTATTCCCAAATACAGTATTTCTACATTTTTCTATTCCATTAAATAAAGGAAGATATAATTAGATATTCTAGTTTAAATTTTTTCTTCTCATATTTTTTTCCCCAGCATGATGCATCCTCTTTTGAAAACACAAATACAGCCGGGCGTGGTGGCACACGCTTGTAATCCCAGCATTTGGGAGGCTGAGACTGGAGGATCTGGGTTTGCCGCCAGCCTCAGCTACTTAGTGAGGCACTCCGCAACTTAGTGAGACCTTTTTTCAAAATAAAGAATAAAAAATAGGGCTAGGGGTGTAGTTCAGAGGTAGAGTGCCCCTGAGTTCAATCCCCAGTACCGAAAAAAAAACAAAAAACAACAACAAAAAACACAAGTACATCCTGATAGTGCCAAGTGTTGTTTGTTAGCCTGTTTGTGTGAGATGAGGTCTCTATATATTATCCAGGCTGGTCTAGAACAGCCAGGCTCAAAAACCATCTTCTTGCCTTAACCTCTTGAATAGCTGAGACTACTGATGTGTGCCACTGTGCCTGGCTAGTGCCAAATCTTTTAATCAAGAGAGATACAAAGATCTTGTCACTGAAGTTGGAAACAGGTCTGATGCTGTGAGTTATTGGAGACAGGTAGAGGAACCTCTTAATTGGGCTGCACTAAATTACCAGGTGCTAGGTTGACAGGAAGAGCCTGTTGGGCAAGTCTGATCATGTAGGTGTCTGTGTAGATAAGAGGAAACTTGCATGGGCTCTACCAGGAGGAATCCAAGCAAAGGTAGAGGCAGAGAACAGGTTACTTGGTGGTGGCAGGAGTCTGGACGTTAGGAGAGAACAAAGTCAGGGATTCCTCTTCACAAAAGAAAGACCCTGAGTGGAAGAAGGTCCGAGAGATGCCTGGCTCTATTCTATTTGCAGATCCTTGTTTATTTTTTTTTCATCTATGAAGCAGTGATTATATATAACTAAAAGCATGGTGAGAAAGATTAAAATGAGAGGATATATGTCATTTCCTAGCATGAAGTAAGTATCTAATACATTATGGATAGTATTATGTTGTATTATATATTATATTATCTATAATAAATTATATTTAAATAATATTAATTATAATATAAACAATGGTAATATAAATATATAAGCATATTTGATAATATAATATGGTATACTGCTATTATAATATAACTAATATAATATTAGATATACAATATAGACTGTATTATATATTATTAAGATTCCCACATGATAGAGCACTTACCTAGCAATGTTGGAGGCCTTAGGTTCTTCCATATACAACCATGACAGGTAAATTCATAGTTGAAAGTGAAGAAGCCCCTGGGTGTGGTGGCACAGGCCTGTAATCCTAGTACTTTGGCAGCTGAGGCAAGGAGGACTGCAGATTCGAGGACAGCCTCAGCAACTTAGGGAGACTGTCAGCAACCTAGCAAGACCCTGTTTCTAAACAAACAAACAAACAAACAAATACATAAATAAAGACTGGGAATGTAGCTTGGGGATGGAATGCCCCTGGGTTCAATCCCTAGTAGCACACACACACACACACACACACACACACACACACACACACAGCCAAGAGAGGAGTGAAAGAAGAATTGCACTCCGGGGTCTGAGGTAACAGCTGGAATTTCTGCCAGGAAGATCTGTTCATCAACAGATAATGCAGACTTTTAGCAGATCATCTTAGGCCCCTGGCACCTGGAATAGTCAAAAAGGAGGTCGATCTGGCTGTTACCCAGGAGAAAGAGGAAATACTGTGGGTAAGCCTGGGAATCTGATTCTACAAATCGGGTCCCATAGGCCCTATAGGCCCTAGTACATCCTCAGGACAAAAAGGGGAGGAAGAGAAGCAAGATTTGCCAGGTCCTGATGACAAGGACTAGATATGACTGATTTATACTGGGAACAGTGTCAGAAAATTGGACATAAAAAAACTGAATGAATGATAATAGTTTCTCAGAAATGCAGCTCTTTGCTCCCAAACTGTTCAACCCTTGTCATTAGACTCCAGAGAGCTTTGGTCCCTAATGTTGCCTTGCAGAATGTGTGACATGCACTCATTTGCTTGCCAAAATAGAAATGACATTTTTAAAAAAGCATAAAATTAATATTCCTTGCAAGTTAAATACACACATGAACAATATAGGAAAGTATACAGAAAGCAAAAAGTCATTTTTTTATTCATGTGTTTGCTAGTTAAGTAGCCATTTCCACTAATGTGAATTAGCTCACTTGATTCTCGGTTACTTTTTTTTTTTTTTTTTTTTTTTTCGGTACTGGGGATTGAACCCAGGGGCATCTACCTCTGAGCTTACCTCCAGCCCTATTTTTTAATCTTTATTTTGAAACAGGGTCTCACTAAATTGCAGAGGGCCTCACTAAGTAGCTGAGGCTGGCCTCGAACCTGGATCCTCCGGTTTTAGCCTCCCAAGTACTGGTATTACAAGTGTGTGCCACCACCACGCCCGGCTTGGTTACTTTTTTTTTTTTTTTAACTACAAGCTTGCTTGCTTGTTTTCTTATGGGTTCATAAAAGGGTTCCATGTTGTAAGGTTATTACATCTTTGTCAAATAGTCCATCCCTCTTCTAGTTTGTTACCTGCCTTTGTCACTGGATGATTTTCATTCTCCTGCAGAAGCTTTAAGTTTTTTATGTCCTTTTTCTTGTCAGCCTCTACATATACACTTTTTAAATGCCCTACAAAATCAGATAGGAGACCCTAAAGATTCAAAATCATGGCAATAAGGGTGGAAATACAAGGATGACCCCAAACACAAAATCTAAATATAACTGGCAGATGAATGGAGCAGGCTATCAGGGCTGTAGGCCTTTGCAATGTTGCCAAATTCATCAAAGTCCCTCTTGTGCACTCTGGGGTTAAGACTTGCTGTGCCTTAATTTTTGCTCTGTAGGTCACTAACAGTTTGAAGTTTTGAAATTTGCTTAATCTGCCTGTACCTCTATTTCTTCACCTGTAAAATTTAGGATATACGTTTGTTGTGAGGTTCTGGTGGCTTGTAAACTCTCAATAAATGCTACCCATTCTTATTTTCTACCATTTGTTTAGATCAGGTGAAGAAATGGGAAGAGAATTGGTTTGGGGATGGATGTGAATGAGACACAAATAAAGAGCAGAGAAAATTCACACCAGGGACCCCAAGATTGCATCTGAGGTGATCGGGGTGACAGAGAGCTCTGACCAGGGCTGCAGAGGTCACCTGGGGACACGAGGAGGGGTGGTAAGACACATGTGTAAGTGTGACTGAAAGCAGCCATCAGAGAGAAAAACAAAAAAAGATGAGCTGGAAAAGACAAGACAGAACTCACTAGAATTTCTTGTAGGATGAACAATTTTAAGGAAAAAGAAGAAAGTGGAACTAAAGGATCTCAGACACTGTGTGAAAGGAAATGAAACTCAAGTGGCAGTGGGGAGTAGGGGAGGAAAGCTCCCAATAGTTGGCATGGAAATCAAAATGAAGAGGGTGAAATGTACCTCAGTCCCACCAGGATGGCCAAAATGCCCAAGACCAAAATAACAAGTATTGGCAAGGATGTGGAACAGAAGGAGCTATCATTAAGAGTACAAAGTGGTACAAATCCTTTGGAAAGTTACTTGACAATATCTACTCAAGCTGAACTCTGTAGTTGCCTGGGACCCAGCAATTCTACTGCCAGGTCTTTATGGAGCAGCAATTATAAATTTGCTCACCAAAAGTCTTCATGTTAATAAGCAGGACTAATCACAAAAGCTCCCCATTTGGAAACTACACAGATGTCCATTCATCATAGAATGCACAAATATACTATGGTGTGCCATCTTGATAGAGGATACTATAGTCACAAGAATGAAAGAATCACAATGACATGGGTGAATCTCACAAACCTGGGCAAGGGCGATGAACACAAGAGTCTAGTATACAATTTCATATGATTATATTACATATAGTTCAATTTCATATGATTATATTACATATAGTTCAAAAACAAGCAAAACTAATTTTAGTGTTAGAAGTTAGCATATGGTTACTATTGGGGGGCTATCATTGACCAAAGAGGACACAAAGCTATGGGTGGGGTGGGGTGAGAGTTTGGAGGTGCTAGGAGTGTTCTACAGTTATTTTCATTTTTTCCTTTTTCTTTTTCTCCTTCCTTCCTTCCTTCCACACTGGGGATTGAACTTGGGGTTTTGTGCATGCTAGGCAAGCACTCTACCACTATTACATCCCCAGACCTATGTTCTATTTCTTGATTTGCATGGTGACTACATGTGTATGTTCAATTTGTAAAAGTTCGTTGAAGGATATACATATTACTTGTGCATTTTTCTTTATGTATTTAATTGTTCAATAAAATATTAAAAATATTTGCCCATGCTGGGCATAGTATTACACAGCTGTAATCCCAGTACCTGGGAAGATCTCAGGTTCAAATCCAACTTCATCAATTTAGCAAAGCCTTCAGCAACTTAGCGAGACCCTGTTTCAAAATAAAAAATAAAACGGGCAGAGAATGCCCCTGGGTTCAATAACCAGTTCTTTCTCTCTCACTTGCATGCACGTGCATACACACACACACACACACACACACGTGTGTGTGTGTGTGTGTGTGTATTTGTCCATATTAGAAGTTAATAAAAGTCTTTGAAAACCCTTGTTTCAGCCGGGCGTGGTGGCGCACGCTTGTAATCCCAGCATTCGGGAGGCTGAGACCGGAGGATCCGGGTTCGCGGCCAGCCTCAGCTACCTAGTGAGGCACTCTGCAACTTAGTGAGACTCGGTTTCAAAACAAAGAATAAAAAATAGGGCTGGGGGTGTAGCTTGGAGGTAGAATGCCCCTGAGTTCAATCCCCAGTACCGCAAAAGAAAAAAAAAAAAAAAAAAAAAGAAAACCCTTGTTTCCCCACAGAATATATAGCTTCTTGTTGTCCGCTTTATGTTGACACAGACAACAATTTTGAACTTAAGTTTCCGTATGTATGAAGTGTGGGTACAGTGGAACACACCTGTAATCCCACTACTTGGTAGACTGAGATAGGAGGATTGCCAAGGACAGCCTCAAAAA